>AUXJ01001118.1:0-28006 GCA_000482205.1 Herpetomonas muscarum
ATTGCAGACTGTGGGCTAGGACACGTTGATGTGACAGTCACATAAGCAGGCGCAGCCACAAAGGCGTAGAGAATGCATCACAGAAATAGGCATCTTTGCTGTGTGTGCAGTTGGGGGGGGGGGGGGGGGGGGAGGGCAATATTTACATTGGGGGGACATCAAAAAGGAACAACAACATCGGCGCGCCACAAGCAGATCGAACGTCATATGGAATCCCTCCAATTTGGTGTAGGCCATCGGCAGGAATCGCAGGCGACTAGGCCGTCTTCCAGAGCAAGATGGACATCTGGCCAACATTGAAGAAGATAAAGTGCTTGTTTTCGTGGGCAACATCAGCACCAAAGCTGCGGCCCACAATGCACTGCCAGGTGGGGAAGTACCTCTTGTCAAACTCCTTCTTGATGAAGCTCGCAATATCCTTCTCCATCTGGTGTTCCTTGATCGCCTTCGTGGCAATCTCTACCGCGTCGTTCTGCATCTCCGGACTGATCTCCGCATCCTTCACGTTAGGCTTCCGTTCCGACATGACTGTATCTGCAAGTACTGTGGATGGAGCGTATTTGATGATATCGGCAGGGGATTCCTCGTTTGGAAAGTTGTAATGTGGGATTAGGACACACTGTAAAGTTGTTACACTTGCGTCCTCTTCTATTGGCAGTGCGAAACACAAGACGTGAGTTTATTTTGTAATAGTGTGGTTTCAGAAAAAAGGTTGGGAGAGCGGGAAAAGCGGCATTCGAAGGTGAGAAGCAAGAGCATTACATTTTTTGGTGTCCTTTTTGCTACAGAAGTATGTAGAACGCCACGCCAGGTCTTAGAGGGTTGGCACTACCGTGGAGGTGTACGAGGACCAAAATACCCTGCAGGCAAATGTGTGACTTCGTGTGAGTACAACCCCGAAGTACGCAGCAAACGTGTCAACTCTAGTGAGGGGGGATACCCACACAGGCCTATAATCGCATCAGCGAGTACAAAGGGAGAGACCGAAGACAATCAGGATCTATCATAGCATTGCTCTCTTATGGTTTAAATAACAGTGCACCTTACAATTGTCTAGGTTAGTGGGTGGTACTTGGACGCGCATTATGATCCAACTTCCAACCGTCGAAACGGCTCGGGTATATTACGCCGTGTCATTTGTAGTTGCGTCATCACACGCGGCGTCGTGCGTCTCCGTCGGCGGGTCATGCGGCGCGTCGGTGTTTTCCTCAGACGCCTCAATTGGAGGGACAGGGGCAGCTTCCGGTGCTTCTGTGGTGGTGTCCTCCGCCGTGGGACCAGTAGCATGCGCCGTCACAGGAGTGTGCTCGGGAAGTGCCAAAGGCGCAACCACAGGGTCGACAGCAGATGCAGCCGGGTCTGGAGCAGGGGGCGGAACAGGTGACGCTACTGGCTCCTCTACAGGAGCGATTGGGACGGGGTTAGTTGCCCCTGTCACGTCGCCATGCCGCTGATTGGCTTCAAGCTCCTCAATGCGAGCGCGCAGCGTGAGCACCTCCTGCTGGGCAACTCCCTCACTCTGTCGGGTCCGCTTCACAGCCTCAATCAGGAACAAATTGTGGTTATTGGCTTTTGTAACCATTTCCTCCACCCCCTGTAGCTTCTTAGAGTTCTTCTCGAGCTCACCTGTTAACCGGGAAACTTCCTCCTCCAGTCTCGCGCGTTCCACCGTGAAGCGCATCTCCGCAGTCAACAGGGTAGTCTCGTCCTGCGCGGCCTCCGCGAGACCCAGCGTCGATGCCTCTGAGGCGGCATCGACCGAGTGACGCAGTAGGTTCGCCTTGTGCAGCGCCTGTGTCATGTACTTCACCACACCGTTTAGACCGGTACGGGACAGGAAATCCTCCGCAGAGCGGTCCGTGGCTGCATCATCATCGGGTGTCGCGACATCATCGCCGGCCGAAGGAGTATGCTTTTGAACTATCGCGTCACGGATGGTGCTGTTCATCGACCCAAGCTTCTCGTCGAATTGCCGTAGAAGCTCCTCCAAGCGGGAATTCATCTGCTGCAGTGACTCCTCCTCAGTGCTCCCATGACCACCTTCCGTCGCTCCGGTCGCCGAGTCGTCGATCACACGGTCACCAGCGACACACGTGGAGAGACTGTTGCCGTTGCGGCCCCCGATAGCCGCAGTGACACCCTGCTGCAAGGTAAGCTTTGCCGCGGAAAGTGCTGCTTCCTTGTCCTGACTTTGCCGCAACGCCATTTCCAAGCGCTCGCAGTTGCTCGCTAGCTTCTCGTTTGTGCGCCGCAACTGCAGCAGCTCGTGCTCCAGGTCATGCTGCTTAGCCGTCGAATCCTTGATTTCTTCCAGCGCCGTCTGTCGCGCTGCCTGAGTGGCGAACAGCTGCTCCTGTAGTGCGGCGATCCGTTCCATAGCATCAGCTGCGTTCAAAGAGTCCTCGACAGACACCTCGTGCATCACTACGCGCTCAACGATACCAATGTGGTTCTGTGAAATGACCTCCTTCGCCTCAGACAGCTCGCCCTTCAATTGATCGCGTTGCTCCGTTACGTGCTTCAGCTTATCAACCAAGAAGGAGACATACTGCGCGTCAGAAATGGAGGCGTCCAAGAGAGACGTCTGTTGCGCATCGCTGCTCTCCATATGGGCTGCGACAAAGGTCATCGCGTCGTTGAGGACTCTCCGCATGGTGTTCTCCTTATCTGCGCTGACCACGTCACGCTCGTCGTCGACGCTACAGCGGTCGCCTGCCGCACTGCTCATCCCACCACTCGATGCAGAGGGTGCCATCGACGAAGAGGCGTTGTTGGTAGCGGAGGCAAGACCTTGAACCTGCTTCTCGAACCGATCCACCGCGCTGATCTGGTCACGTTCAAAGCGCTCGGCTACGTTGCGTATCGAGCGGACGGCGTCTTGCATCTCAGCCACCTTCTGTGACAGGACAGCCTCTGTAGTTCTTCCCATGTCATTAGTGCAGCGGAGTTTGTTCTGGAGCGAGGCGAGCTCGGTGTTGAGACTATCAATGCTGCTGCGGACTTCTTCACTGAGGTTCGTAGCGTTTTGGCGAGACAACCGCAGAGCCTCCTCGGTGGCTTCCTGGGAGCGGGATAACTGCTCCGTCGCGTTCACGAGGATGCGGCGCTGCAGCTCCGCCTCTGTGTAGTCGGCACGAATGCTCTCAATGGAGCTTTCGTACATTCCGCGCAGTTCACGCAGCGTTGCGGCGACTTGGTCCGTCTGAGCATCCTGCTGCATCTGGCGGAGACGCCGCTGCAGCTCCTCCGTCTTGCTACGGCTTTCGGCCAGTTCCTCGCGGGCCATCTTCAGCGACACAGCCAGCTGTGCTGCGTCGTCAACTACCGTCGAGTAGCTCCAGCGCAGCTGATTCAGCTCCTCCGTAACGGCGCTATCACGTCCACCGTGGATACGCTCGCGAATCATGTCGGTGATGCGGCGGTCGGAGATCTCGCGCCGCTGCTTTTCCTCGATGTACTGCTGGTGAACCAGCAACGCCTCGCGCCGCACGTCTTCAACAGTGGCCTGGAGCTCCTCATACCTGTTCTCTGCCGTAACCAGCTTTGCCTCCTTTGCGAGCCAGTCGTCGACAAGCTCCGAGAGCGTAACATCCTTGTGCTCCAGCACTCGCATCGCAAAGTAATGCGGCGTACGAGTCCGTAGCTCATCCGCGGGCATTGGCTTGGTCCTGCGTTTGCGCCGCGCCGGTACCCTACCAGGTACGGCGATGGCAGCAACGATACCATTCAGATCAAGGTGATTTTCCAGGAGGCGCACATGTGTCTTGGCGCGTTCGAGCTCGTCCATGGCGGCGTCGACTTTCTGGGAGCGGCTTGCGAGATTGGCAACGATGCGCATGAGCGCATCGACTTCCTCGTAATACCGCTGATGGCGAGCTAGCTCCAAGGAGAGCGCCGTCTGTAGGCGCGCGATGGTAACGTCCTTTTCCGTCGCGCGGAGATCGCTTTGCAGCACCTGTGCGTTCCGTGCATCCAACGCTACAAGAGACTGATGCATAAATGCCTGCACGTCCCTCACCAGCACATCACTAAGCTGTGTCTCTCCTTCGGCACGGGCCCGTAGCTCCTCCACCGTGCACTTGGTGAAATCAAGGAGGCGATTCGTCGCGGCTCCGGCAGCCTCGGCACCAACAGTCTCTACCTGCTCGCTGAGTCGCTCGACTGCGCGTGCATGAAACTGCAGCGCACCATTGGACTTGAGCCGCTGAACTTCTGCCTCCGCACGTGACGCGTGCGCATCAGTCAAGAGTTCGTTCAGCTCCTGCGTTCTCTGCTGCCATGCGTCCCTTGAGCCGCGGACGTCCTCAAGCCGTCGTCGAAGAGCCTCGATAACGCCAGAGTTCACGAGCGAAAGGTCCTCTACGACGCGAAACGTCTCATCGGTTGCTGCTTCGATGCGTCGCCTCTTGGTCTCCGGGGAGGCAACCATCGCGCCAACTTGCGCTGCTCGCTCTGATGGGCTTCCAACGCTTCCAGCTGGCGAGGACGTCACTTCCATTACGTTTACAGAAGTTGTATATTGTTACGGAGACGAGGCACTCGAACTAGAGAGACAGAAGACAGATCAATATTAAAAAAAATCTATCAATGAGGTATGTCCCCCTTCACCAACGCAGTCTTTTACGCCTTTTGGGCTGCGCAATAAAGAACCAGCGCTGGTGATACAACGGCTTTTCAATAGCACAGGGAGAGGGAGTATATGAGATAAATCACTAGAAGAGTGCAGTTTTGTTATTAATAGGTCAGCGAGGAAGGAGAGGAGGAAGGGCGCAAGTACAAGTACTGTAGAACGGTGATATTATTTATGTGAAAGTGGGAGGTATTGGGGCATAGACCTTCGTATTAAGCGATACATCCCAGCCAGGCAGGTATTTTCACCCAATAAGATGGCTATTGGGGAAGTTTATTGCTTTGCTTTGTGCGAAGGGTATTTCAGCAACTCAAGTTTAATGGAATCAGAATAGGTAACACTCACATGCAAGCACAGCAACGCTTTCATTTTCGGAGGTGAAGACACGCTTGCTGTGTATACATTTTCTTTTAGGCATTATGATGCCTGCAGTATGTCGGGGCGTGTGTGTGTGTGTGTGTGTGTGAAACTACCCGTAGTACGTTGGGATCTATAGGTAAAAAAAGATTTATCGGGGTGAATCGTGCAAATGGATGATTGTGCAAGTAGAAAAGCGGGGCTTCGTGTATAAATCGTATCACGTCCGCACCCCCAGACACAACTCAATAAACGCAGTGGAAACAAATGTTTATGGAAAGACCTGCAATGTATATATATATATATATATGGATAAAGATGGATATATAGAGAGAGAAATCTATCAAGGAGAGGGTGAGAAAGGAAGCAAAGTACTGCTAAGAGTCGAGAGACAAACTGTAGCACTAGTCGTCTCCATCGTAGGGGTTGGTATAGCCACCGTGCCGTTGTGTTGCGGTAGTCATGTTTCGGTCTTTCGTCAACGTCGATCTGAGAACGTCTGGCCTGTTTGAAAGCGAGCTAGCAGTTGGCGGGGTGGGGATCGACTCATCGTCGCTGTCGATTAGGTCCCACACGTTGGTTGAGAAGGAGGGGCAGCTGACTGCCTGTGGCTGGAACAATTCCTCGCCAGGAACCTTTGGATTATACCGCCCGTCAGTGGTGCTAGTCAATGTCGCCATCGTCCATTCCGAGGCGCTCTCACCTGACGCAGGCGTGGTTGGAGAGCCGCTGTAGTGGGACGAGGCCTGCCGGAAGCTTGTGCTGCGGCTCAGATGAGGGGTCATATCAGGGAACTGGGGCATGTCAAACCGCACCTGCTTGCCACATGCGGGGCTATACAGCGGTGAGAGTGTAGTCGGAGCAGCGCTGGCTACTGCATTGTCGGGGGAAATCCCGTTGCTCTGTAAGGAGGCTTGACGGTCGGTGCTGCCCCTCTTCCCGGAGGCCAAATCGTCAACGGACGCAGGCGTAGCAATTGCAGGGATGGGGGTGGGTAGTCCCAACGCTGCTTGCCCTTTAGTAGCACTGCCGAAACTGTCCCGTGCCGAGCCGATGGGGCGTGCGAACGGAGAAGGCTGGCGGACCGCCACGGTGCTCTCGATGAGCTCGGGGGGTGGCGCCAACGAAAGGGACCCCTTCCTCCGCTTGGATGGGGTGGGAGGTGCACCAGCAGCAGGATCCTCCGACCCGACAAATGTCACCTCCTCCGCCAGCACCGCCGTCGTAGCCATGGTGGAGGTGCTCACGAGAAGAGACGATGAGGCGCTGAGGGTTGCCGGGGCCGCAATGGCGAGCGTGTCTGCGTTCATGGACTTGCAGGAGTGGCGATCGCGCCGCCCACGCTTCCGCTGCGATGCTTCAGCGAGCAACACCCGCGTTGCGCTGCGGTTCACAGACAGCAAAAACGCCACCTGGGCGGCGTAGCAGTCGTTTTCAATCTCCAATCGCGCCCTCATCTCCTGGGAGAGGAGCTCATTCACGATCAGATCATCCACTTCTGCCTGCATGTCGTCGACCAATTGATCGTCGTCCTTCACTTGCTCTTCCAAATCCGCGATTCTCTCCTGCAGCTCCGCCTTCTCAGCTACCGCCTGCCCTTTCACAGCGGCTATCTCTGCCTTGAGGTCAACAAGCTCCTCCTCCAGCCGCTGCTTAGCGGCGCTGATCTCCGACAGGAGGTTGGACTTACAGTTGATGACAGATTTCGTCTGAGAGGCTGAGGCAGAGGCACCGCCACCGCTGTGGACGAGGTCAGTGTCAACACGGGCACTTGCTGGAGCCATTGGAGGAGGGGAAGAGTCCGTGGAGAGCCCTCCAACCAGCGGAGACAATGGCGGCTTCTGTGAGGAAACTGGAGCCCGAAAGGAGCGGGGTGAAACATTGAGGGAGTCGGGATGGAGAGAGCTACTATTCCCGTGAAGATCCCACTGGACCATCAACGAGCGCGAGCGTGGCGGGGACGCGTACGAGGGTGAGCTGCCCTCGCCGGACAATCTTGTCAGTGACCGCCCCACCGCACCCGTTGTGTGTGCCCCGTCTTCCAGCAGCATCTGAAGCTCCTTGCCCCACGAAACGGTAATGCTCGCACGCCACTGCGACTCGTTAGCGATGACGGCACGGCGCGCCGTTTCCTCCATCGTAACGAGCGAGGACAGCGCGAAAGTGACAAAGTAGGACTTGTCTCGACGGTAGCACAGCTTCACAAACTCGTGCTCGCTCCTCAGCCGGTCAAGCGCGTCCTCACACTCAAGTAAGGCGTGCTTGATGTCATCAGTGTCGCGCTGTTGCACGAGGGCCTGCTGCCGCGCCTCGTCGAGGGCCGTGACAAGCTCCCGCATGCGTAGATCAGCCACCCGCCGCTCATCCTCACGGAGAGCGATCGATTGTCGCGTGTCGTCCAAGCTACGGTGACCCCGTGGCAGTCCGCCCAACTCATTCTGCGGGGCGGACCCGGATAGACGCGAGTACTCGACAGCCGGGTCCCCCCCAGAGAGCGAGGGCTCCCAGGCGCTGCAGCTTGCGCGCGGTCGCGGGGAGGGGTCGCTGTAGACGTCACTTTGAGACACGGACGTGCGGTTCACCGATCGCATTGTTTGCGGCACTTCGTGGTCCCAGCGAGGGGTGTACCGCTGCGACTGCGGCGCCGGTGCCACCTCCCTCGCCAAGGTTGGTCGGTCCGGCGTCGCCGCGCCCTCATAACCAGAATAGGCTGCGTAGCGAACCCTGTCCGGGTCCGGCACGGACCTACCTTCGCGCATCACGGAAGCGTCGCTGCCGCCGCCACTAGACAGCATCATCATTTGGCGCTCCCGCAGGATCTGCTGCAGGTTACTCCCGCCGTGGGAGCGGGAAAGGGAGGAGTGGTGCTGTGACGCATCCTTCCCAGAGCCCCGAACCCACTCGTCACCGCCGTCCATGCTATACAACGACATGGGTACAGGTGGATAGGAGCGTTTTTATGTGTATATGCGCAAGTTCTCAACTTTCGGGGAGAATGGAATAGTCTCCACGAATCGTACTAATGGACTTTGTATTGTTGCCGTCTCCAAACAGCAACCGTACTGTTCCTGTTTGTTCACCGCGGTTATCAACGTGGAGAGGACCGTGTTCTATTCTATACAGAGTTTCTGCAAGTTGTGAGTGTGAAGTAAAAAAAAGTATATATATGTATATATATATATATATATACGAGATCTATGCTGTGTGTGAAACGTATTGAATAACAGAGTGGAAGTCTATACCTCGTGCACCGTTGTCCACAGATGCTGCTGTACAGAGTAAAGGTGGATGGTAACACAATAATGGGGGGGAGTGCAGCAAGTGTATGTTTCGCTATTGGACCAATGAAATGAAAGTAGGAAGGCGGCAGAATACATACCTTGATGCGTTAAAGAAACAAATGCATCACAAAGCGAGTCTAATGCATTCTCCTACAACCATTGGTCGCAGAAAAGATGCACACAAATGCATTAGGAAGACCCGTGTGCATAGCATGGTGCGCCGAGGGTTGTACGCGGTTGTGGGTGCCGCAGCGGGCAGTGTACACACATGTCTGTAAAATACTAATATCGGTTGAACATGTGAATATACCCAGGTCGATTGGGATCAGAGAAGATGAAAGCAGAAGTGTTAGAGGTTGGTTATTGCTTGACTGTTACTTATATTGTATGTCCGTTATATATATATATATAGTGAGAGAGAAATGTATATATGTAAATGGGGAAGATTAGGTCAGATTACGCTGTGAGAAATAGCGACTGCTCGTGTACTCGGAAGACACACGCGATGACAGCCTAAGCGGAACGAAAAAAGAAACATGAGAACGTAGCTGGTGAGAAGGATAGTTGGCACATGGTGTTTCTGCGCGAGACGAGCAGCGCTATCCCCACTTCACAATGTTCACAGGAGAATATGAGCATCGATCGTGGTCGCGTGTGCCTCGCCGAGGAATCAGTGCAAAATTCGTGTGATTCTCTCCAATCTACAGCGCCGGTGGTGGTACGAGAGCGCGTGGAGCCGGGACGCCGTTCGTCGAGCCCTTCTGTACGTCAGCCGTCGCCTTCAATGCCGCCTCATCCTGCCCGCCCCCTAGCGGGGACACAATCCCTGCTGTTCCGGTAGCGTCCCCTGTTGCAGCAGCGGCTGCCGCTGCCGCCGCTGCTGCCGCCGCTGCGGCTGCTGCCCGACGGCTCGCAGGGATAGGAATCGTAAGTCCCTCACCGGAGGAGTGTGGGCGCTGCTGTTGCTGCTGCTGCTGGGGTGGGCGCTGCATGGGCGCTGGTGCCCTACGAGCCCGACCTGACATGCTCCCTCCTGGGGCTGTGGCGGAGACGGGCGAGCCCGTTGTCGGCGTGAACACGCCAGCGGGCTGCGGAGGTCCGTAGCCGGGGCGCGCGCGTGCGGCGAAGCTCGCGTCTGGGGAGTGCGGGGACGACCCAGGTGCCGTCGGTGACGTCGCGTCAGCGAGGTTGCAGGCGTTCATGCCAATTGTCGGCTTCACCACAGCGCCATCCCGCAGCTTGAGGATCACGTGCGCGTTAACATTGCGCATCGCCGGCTCGCGGATGAAGACGCTGTGCCGCACCCACTCGATGCTGTACCCGCCGTTGCGAGCCAGCGCAGGGCGGTACGGCAGTGCCACGCGACCGTACCCAAACAGAGATGGGTAGCTCTCAAGAATAAAAAATAGTACAGCCGATGACGCGCCGTCGTCCGTGGCACGCTGCAGCTCCTGCTGAATTTCCCGCGACGGCATAAAAATACCATCGCGGACGAACGCGGGGGCGTCCACATCTGGGATGTACGTTACCAAGTACACCGTGGACGACTGCAGGTGCGGTGACGCACCACCAGGACCCACGCGACCCATCCCTTGCTCCGGGCCACGGCCGGCCCCCATCGGGGACCCGCCCCCTCCCTGGTGGTTTACACCCTTCCCCTCCAAGTCCCCACCCACAGGGTCCATGCCGCCGATCGGTGTCAGGCTGGCAGGGCGTGGAATGCCGCCCTTCATGGACGACATTGGTGCGGGCGGAACGATCCCGCCCCCAGTCGTAGCGCCGCGGGGCAGCGGTGGTGCCGGTCCCTGGCCCGCTGCCGCAGCAGCGGCAGCGGCAGCAGCGGCCGCTGCAAGCTTGCTGCTGCGCGGCTGTGGCAGATTGGGATTCGTCGGCTTTGGCGGCAGCTCGGCAGGCGAATGGGGTCCGGAGAACTGTGCAGGCCGCGGGGGCGGCGTCTGCTGCGGCTGCGGCGGCAGCGGAGCGGCTGCCTGCCAGTGGTTGTTGCGGTTCATGGCGGCCAGAGCCGCGAGCGTCGGAAACACGACCTCCTTGACCGGGGGCTCCTCGCTCAGCTCCGTGTACACATAGTGACCAGGCAGGAACTCGATCACGCGCGGCACGTGCACGTGCTTGCTCTTGTCGCGAAACACGACAAACCCACGGCCGTTACAGGGAGAAGCAGCCCCGTGGTAGACGTTTGCCTCCTCTACACAATCGAAGGGCTCGAAGAAGCGTCCAAGTGCCACTGCAGTCGCGCTCGAGGGGAGGTTCGTGACGTACAGGCAATTGTAAAATGCCTTTGTTGGGACAGGGTACAGCGCGCCGGTGGTGAGGTCTTCAAAATGAACCTCGTAGTGTGCGAATGGGATAAGTTTCCGCCGCGTAACGCCCAGTTCGTCGCCAATGGTGCCGAGCGGCACGCGCCGAGCAGGCACATAGCCGGGATCAAACAAGATCGTCGACTCGGGAAAGTAGTGGTACAATGCGAACCGGTAGTCCTCAAGGAGCGGGTACGGCTGTCCCTTGATGTAGATGTGCACTGGCGCCTCGAGAGGCGTCCATGACGAATCACCTGTGGAGCTCATGATCACACACAGGTAACAATACAATCAAAAGAGTGGACCGTGGGGAAGAGGGGCAGAGGGAGTAAAATACGTTCAATTTCAAGAAGCTTGGTTAATGGTAAGTTGTGAAATCACGCATCAATACAGACCCTGATGTGTGTCAGTGCTCCTGCTAATGCAAGTATCTCTCCGTCTGAAGGCCAGTGTGTGTCCTCGCGATACAGGCGTGCAGGAGGTCAGAGATGTGCAGCTGCGAAGGTGCGTAAGGCACGACACGCGACGTGGGAGGGAAGAGGAAGGAAGGGGGGGGGGGGTTACTGTATTCAGCCGCACAAATGAGTACTCGCTGACCGCTACAGGAGTTGAAAATGTGTGCAATTGGTAGAATGGCGAGACCGAAATACACACACCAGACAAATGAAGTGTCACTGGGTTATCGTGAAGGGAAGCAATGAATCTACACGTGCGTTGCCGCGCCAAATGACTTATTTTTGGAGACTTTATTTGTATTGAGGTAGGAGGTGCAATTGGGGGCGTAGGTGAATATATGCTATTGTTCATGCAATATGGGCAAATATGGAGGAAGGGTACAACTGTACCCTTCGTGCAAACACCACAACAATATTTGCAGCAAATTTGAACGCACTGTTAACCCGAACAACAGGTATTCTGCCACGTGACTGACGGTCTCTCTCCAAGAGCGCAGTGAGGACTTCCATCTTTGATGTACTGGTACTAATACTCGTCTTGATTAATTAGCGTATATGTGTTTACACGATTATAATCCCAGTCTGAAGTGATTTCTGAAAGCTTCTGTTAGAATGGAGAGCAGTAGATCGACATAGACTGTGAGAATTTCAAGTTACCTTTAGGACTGAGACCGAACCAGTCACAGCCACTATTATACGAAATGTTTTCTTGTGTGTCTGATTACTAGAGCTGTGCGCCGCCTACTGCTCTTCATGATCCGAAGAAACGACCGCGAATGCTACGGCGTGCTGTTATCGCTGGATGTGGAATCATCGCTGTTATCCGGCAGTGTCCGTTCAAGGATGCTGACCCGTACAAGCTCGTCGCTTGGAAATCCCGCTGTCAATGTCCAGTGAAAGAGCATTTGCTGTCCATTGTCTGGGTCGTTCGAACGAAGGGCATGCCACAGCATCTGCAGTGTCTCCACGTCGCTCTGGTTACTCATTTCAACAAGGACAACAGCAGCCGATGTTGCCGTGTTTCCAGAGGCAGAAGGCCGGAGAAATTGAAGGTATGACATTGCATTTGCGTAGGCATACGCGGACTGCGTGACTACATCGGCGGTCCTATCAGTAAGCTGAGCAATGGCATCGTCTTGGACATGGGACCTATCCGCAATCGTCCCGTCTGTCGGGACCACACCACGTATGCCAGGGGCCATCAGCACACTGGCGGTCGACCGATCCGCCCGCCAGCATTGGCTGTGTGTACTACCTGGGAAGCCTGCCGCCCAGCAGCTGAGGCTCTCCGCGTGGAGGAGTTGGCATCGCACCTCCTCCGCAGGGGTTGCAGCAATGACGCCAATTTCACATGGGCCCTCCCGGTAGCTCACAGTAAGCGTTGGTGGGCTGACGAGGGGTGCAAAGTCCTTGAATGCCACGTGAAGCGCATCGGACAGCTGTGACTCGCACCGCGCGATGACGGACAAGGGCACTAGTGCGGAGCTCGAGAGCCATACGTGTATCTGTGCAAACATTTCGGCCACCTCAGTCATCGAGACATCCGTACCAGCATTTTCCGAGGTAAAACAACGGCATTCTATCCCGTTACAGTCAGCAAGAAAGTCCTTGGCTACCGCGAAGAGATCTTTTGCGGCAGCCTGCTCCCCCACCGACGGGTTGCATACCGGATCTTCTTGTCCAAGGGAGCGTGCAGCCTCCCACATCACCTCCAAGTGGCTCATGTGGTCCGATGGGAACACAAGTTCGCTGCTATTCGTGGCAATGGCGTTCAGAATATGCGCGTCGGCCTTCTTATCCTCCGCGCTCTTTGCGGCGCGCTCCACCTCGAGGATGGAGTGTCCGGATGGGGAGTAGTCGTTCTCGTCCACCATCACGATATCCATCTTCTTTACGACCAGGCGCTCCTCCTTGAAAAGGGGACAGTCCAGGACGATCGTCTCGAATTCACCGCCTTCCCCCGCCATGTGCGCACCGTACAACGCATCCATTTTTTCCAGTGTCGGTCTCACCTGCTCCAGCGTCTTTCCCAACAGCTTTTTGGGGTCGAGGCCGACTGAGGCAGTCTTCACTAGCACCGCCTGCACACGCAGCGCGGTCGCAATATCAAGCACCTCGCTAGCGGGCCGCTGCCACAGGTACGCAAGCGACACAAGACCCAGACGCCTGCAGACCCGTTCAACACGATTGCGTTGGTAGTTTGAGAGAATCGCACCCGTTGTCACGGCAGTAACATCGGGGAACTCCTCCTTGACAGATTTGAGGAGGCGGTACAGCTCCTCCACCTCATCGTCCTCCGGTGGGGCGGCAGCGTAGGTGAGCGACTGATCCTTCGCCTGGCCACGATACACGACGGAGCGCCGCAGTGGAAGTCCCATACACGCCGCGATGTGCTCGACAACTTCATGGCCAACAGTTTGGAACATGTATGAATCAACCTCGTTGACGGACCCGGCGGTACTTCCCGCCTCGGCGACATCATTGCCTCCCCGTACTCCTGGTGCAAGGTTGGCAATGACCATTGGCTCGTGGCCGTGCCGCATCGCCATCATTACGGCGAGAACACTGTCCTTACCACCAGACAGTAGCGCAATGGTCTTCATCTCTTTGGGGGGAGGTGGGGGCCGCAGTGTCACGAAAACAACTTGGTCTCAGAAAAGCCAACGATGTACAAGTGGAGGTGGAGAATAGAATTTTCAGTAACGTGCGGGCACGCTCATATACATAGATTCGCACATGCATCTGTGCGTTCCTTCTGGCAAAAACGAAAAACAGGATTGACTGAGTTCTGCTTGAGATACCCATCAACTACTCAAATTTCTTCACTGCTGGACAACATCCACGTACTCAATGTCCTAGGCCAGCTACGCCTCTTAACATGTCACTCTCTGTCTTCAGAGCAATGGTATCCAGAGGTGTTCGTTCTTGCGGGGCGAAGAGAGAGAAAGAAAACCCCACACCGTAAAAGGTTCATTAATGTTTTTTTTTCATTGTTCTGGTGGTTTTGTGCCTTCAGAGAACTTCTCTCTGCAGAATGCCGCTGTAACAGAACGCTACCGTAACGGCGACTGGTGAATAGCAGTATCAACGATCCAAAGAGCAGCAGATTAGGCAACTTGTGAGCGGGGCCTTCCAAGGTGCGATACGGCTCCGGTGCTTTCGGCGACGATGCCTGCAATAGCGCCAAGAAGCACAGCAGCCCTAAACAATGGGATATGGACTTCCTGGTACAAGGCAAACCCCAACACCATCACACACCCACGCAACTCCATCGCAGTGAGCGGACATCCAGGGAAGGCTGCTGTCCCCTGGGCAGCTTCGGCGGCCTCGCCTGGCGGGTTAACGTTCGCCGTAGACACGGCATCCCCGCGACTTCCTTCCTGCTTTACTTGCGTATCGGCCATGGTTATTGCTGACTGCGTCAATCAGCAAATGAGAGAGAGAGACTAGGAGGCAAGACTAAAGGGGGAGGGAGGGGGGGGGGGGTAAGAGGGCACGTTTATAAGATTGTCCATGCTTATGGAAACGGACATTGGAAGATGACGCACTTTGGCACATATGACTGCAACAAAGCGCCACCGTTGTGACCTGGGGGGTCGCAAACCGGTAGGCCGGTGAAATTAACGGGGAGGATTGGGGCTTCGCAACATCCTGCCCTGCCGCAATACGAACAACGATAACAAGGAGCCTATATTTATATTACCACGCATGCGGTACTCAGTGAATGCAGAAAATGCTGCTGTTGATTGATGCTGCCATGTCTATCACTAGCGCTTGCCCCGATTACCGGACCACGTTGACCGCCTGGACCGCTTCTCTTTCTCCTCTTGGGAAGACGGGTCGCGTCGACGCGACCGCGGTTGGTTCCCGTGAGACTCGCGCTCCCCTTCAATAGGACTTGGTGAGCGACGCCGCGAGCGCTTCCGGGACATGTTGAGTTCCGCTCCATCCTCCTCACCCTCCTTACCCTCCTTCTCCAGCTGCACAGCCGCGGGCTTTCGACCCGACTCGCGAACTTCAGTTCTTCCACCGCTGTTCACATTACCCTCGCGGTTTTGAAGCGCGGGCTCTTTAGTCGTCTTTGTGGAGGATGGTGGGGCTGGCGCGGAGGCGATTTTGCCACTGCTGGCCAAATCATCAGCCGTTGGGGACGCTGGCGCTGCAGCAACGACCGCCTGAACCGGCACCGCCGTGGTGCTCGGAACAACCAACTGGAACTGGCGCATGCTGGAGAGCGACGGGGGGCGAAAAGAGGTACGGAGGCGGTTGTGGTCGGTCAGCCGCTGCCATCGCGTTCCACTCGTATATAGGGGGTGGGTGTTGCTGGTGATGTGTGTGCGGATGGTGAGGGGGTTGCAAGTCGCGCTGCGGGGGCAAGTGGGAGGGGCGAGGAGGAGGGCTTTCCCCCACTGGAAGGAGCGAAATTGGGTGCTCCATGCCACCGAAATCAATGAAGAGAAGCTTCGCAAAGTCGATAGCCTCCTTGCTCGTTGTGAACACGCACCGCACGCGATTCAGTGAAAAATCCTCCACTACTCTGGCTGAGGACGAATAACCGGAGAACATGGGCATCAGCTGCAGATACTGGAAAAAGTCCCGCTGCTGCGTATTCGACAAGGCCTCGACATTAATTGAGCACTCTCTCGCTTCGTGACCGTCTTGCGGAAGTGGGTTGAACAAGGAGGTCCCTGCAGCCGTTGTCGCTGCAGAAAAAGGATCCTCCACACGCGGATTGAGGGCGGGCATTGGAAAGATCGACTCCGTAGCTGCGGAGGAAGGCGACGAGAAGGTATGCTGCGCAGGCAGCTGTTCGGGTGGAACAGATGGGGAGAGTTGTGCGGGATGCATATACTTGGGAGGTAACGCGTGGTGGCCGTATTGGCTCGCAGCTGTCAGTGGAGGTGGGGCGCTGAAAATAGACGGCTCATGAGAAACCGATGCTCCTGGAGGAATGCTAGCAGAAGAAGACGTCATACCATGAGTTTCCGGACCGCTCTGACGGCCACCCTCCACAATAGTAACTGTCTCCTGTCCAACGGACCCCACCCTCTCATGTGCGAGAAGCACTTTGCCCTCCACGTTTTTCAGGTGGTTTTTCCACTCCTCCTCATTCACTGCCCCCGGTGTCTCAGCTTCTTCCTCCGCCGCGACATCACTGTCGGCTCTTTCGCCCTTTGCCATGGGCGAAGTGGGGTTCTTTTGTGCTAGCCCAACCTCCGCGTCCGCAGCAGAGGGTGAAACCTCCTTCTTGACACAGGTCTGTTCATCATCGGACACCTCAACAACGACGGTGTCTTTCTGAATAACCTTTTTTGTATCGACAGCCACTTTACCTGCGTCGTCCGCGGTCTTGACAACCGCAACAGCACTGGCCGTGGTGGTGGGGGTGTTTTCAGTGGCGTTAGTGACCATGTCCTCCGTTCCCACCGCCGCGTGTGCGTAGCGCGGACCGGCGGTCTGCGATATTGCATCTCGGCAACCGTTAAACCGTCGCTCCTTTGTAACAGCGTCAAAAGAGAAGGCGAACTGCGACGCCTGTAGCTTGAGGTGCTCCGATACCGCATCGCGATCGCGACGACGCTCGTGGCGGCAGAGGAAAATGGTGGGATCAGACACCTGCTCTGTCAATTTTGGCGCTACCCGACTACCTTTCTCAGTGTTTGGAGAGGGTGCGGGAACCTGCAGTTGGCGCACGAGCGCAACTCCTCTGAAAATGCTCGCCAGCAGTGTCAGGGTGCCCGCAGCGGTATCGCCCTCCATGTCCAAGGTGGAAAAGTGGTATGCCATACAAATCTGTTGAAACTGGGGGAATGGCAGAGGCTTCGCATCGACGGGGGGTAGGATGGCTGACAGCAGGGCACCAGTGGTCCGGAGACGTTCCACTCTTCCAACACTGGCTCTATCGAGCTCAGAACTGTTGCGACGGCCCACCTGGATGATATCACTAGGAGCGGGCACGGGGAGGAGACGCAGCGCTCGACAGCACCGTTCCACCCACCGTCGGGTAACTAACAGGGCGCGGGCATTCAATGTAGTTGGTAGATCGAGCGGTGGTGAATTGTGAATCGGCGCCACCGTGGTTGGAACAGTCGATCCGCCTTCCGCCTCCCGTTGTTTTCCTTGTGCCTGATTGCGTGAGGTGGTCGCCACAGTACTCACACCTATCCCTTTTGGATCGGGCCCAATAGCCTTGGTATTCTCCGAGACAGTATCTTTCGCCTTCTCCTCATTCTCGCCTTCCTCTGCACCATCCGATTCGGCGTCAGAGTTCGCTGTATCGGACGAAGAGTCCGTGTCTGTATTGGTAGTCAATGAGGATGCAGAAGAGGATACCACGGGCGAGGACGAAGATGACGAAGTGGCACCATCGGGCTCGTCTTCTTGCTCGTGAGCGCCATCCCCATCGTCGAGGACAACCATATCACTGGGGGCCATATAAAGAATGTGAGTAGCCTCCATCTCGTTCGATGTGATAGTGGCGCCGTGCGTTGACAGAAGTAGCGCCATCCGAGTGGTTGACAACGCTGAGGGAACGAAAATACGACAGCAGCTGAATACATTCACAGTGGACAGAGCCAAGGATGCCGCCACGGGCGTCCCTGGTACACGGACACGCCACTCCGCCAGTGTCACGCAGCGACACAGTGCGTGAAGAAGCTCCATGGACCGCACCGCTTGAACAGCCTCCTGGGTGACGGTTGGATTCGTAGCTGAGTGGACTCCAACGGTCCCCTCCGCTTCGGCGATGTCAGCTCTGCTCTCACCGTGGTTGACGTGAATCAGCAGTGGTACCATGGACAGCTCCCAGTCTGCAGGTGTTGAGACGAGCACCACAGTATTTGCGTACCATGTCGGGTCGCACCCTAGGGACGCGAGCGACAGTCTAGTGCAGCCGGGGGAGCCATGTAGCGAGCGAATATCCGTGACCAAGCCACGCCAGCCGAACATCGCCACGAACTTCTCTAGAGCTGTGTTGTCCCATGGGCCAAAGATGTGGACCTGGTTCCCGGTTGCCTTGAGTGTGCTAAGGAGCAGTGAGCCACAGGGATAACTAGTCGCTATGAGCGGTGCGCCTTCATCGTTCCTCGTCACCTTACGCACCGGCTTCCCTGGTTTCTCCTTCACAGCGTCTCCATCTACGCCAGCAGCGAAAGATACGAGAACGTCGATGGAAATGAAGAAGTGAATGCCGCCCCACATGGTACGACACACACACTCTCTCTATATATATACACACAATCCTCCACTTCCCTGCTAACCGAATGTTAATGTTGCAGCGTATCTGATAATTAAAATAAACAGAGGGAGAACGGTGCTGTGTACGGCGTCCTCGATTAGCAACAGGGGGGGGGAACAGAGATGGGATATGTTCTATCTGGATACGTGCATCTAGCGCGTGTGAAGAGGAGAGACTACGTGAGTCACAATTCTTTGTAATTGTATATCTGTGTGCAACAACGTGCCAGCGCAGAAAAACTAAATGCCGCCACCGTTAGTATAGCGCTTCAGTCGGTAATATATATATATATATATATATTGCCTGTGGATATGGAGCCCTATATGTAGTTTGGTAAAAGGGAGAAGGAAGATATCAAAGGATAATTTCTTTGCATCCGTGAAACGATGGTCTTCGTTACTTCTGTTCAATTTCGCGGGCAGTGAGCAAGCAGACGCGTTGGACACAGGACAGTGTTAGACTTGGAACGAAAGGATTGAACATCCGTGCTTCCACTCAGGAGCGACCCAATTCAGAGAAACATTAGGATGACATGTGGCCACAATTCGGAGGTAGAACTCGGATGCGAGGGGAGAGAAGACGTTCACTTTGACTCCAAGAAGAGACCAGTCAAACGTTCTCTATCCATATGATATCCGTTTGTTCGCATATTGACGCTGTTGTATGATTGTTGTTGCAAAAATGTCGAGGATGTCTCGAGGTGTTCACAACCGACATGGTATATGAACATCTATGGTGGTATTTTTGTGCCTGCTTCGAGTCAACGAAGGTGTGACTGTAGACTCCTGCTCCTCTTCTCTCCACCCTTGATAGACAACGTTGGTGGATGCACGCAGGGTATGCTTTTTCTATGAATATCTATCGAGAAAGTACCATGCCCCGTTGTTGCATGCCCCGAGTAAACATGTTCAACTTGAGGCGGACAGTGCCGCTGCCAACGGTGTGCAGCTTAAAGCGCTCCTCGTTTGAGTGAATTAGGGCATTGTCCCGGAGAACAGGGACGCCCCCCATGAAAAACAGCCGCATTGTCTCGTACATGCGAACAAAAAAGTTGGGATGCCAGTAAGCAGGCTGCCACGTGAGGATTTCCACCTCATGTTGCTTCGCCGCGCCGCCTACGGGGACTGGGAGATACGCCATCCCATAACCAGCGAGATCCTTGCGGCCGTAGCCGTCAACTTGCCACACCTGAATCGAAATCTTCGGCCACCCTTGGATGCTGTCAAAGGTGAAGTGTGCATCCAGCGGAAAAGACCACGGAACCGTATTGCTATCCCCGCACCGCATGATGTGTGTACACCCACTCGTGTGCCCCTCCACCGCCGTCCACTGATTGCCGGTGATGATCTCAAAGACGCAAAAGTACGACTGTCCGCCGAAATCACGGCCGCTTTCCACTTCACCAATGATATGCAACTCCGCCATGCGCGGTGGTGGTGTGACTAGCGGGCAAGGGGATCAGTAATATATATAATCGGTTCCAATTACCTGTCTGCTTGCGTGTGACTAGGATGCGCAGCTTCACCTAACAAAAAAAAATGAAAGACGATGGTGAAAGGAGCCACACAAATGAGGAGAGATATAAAAGTCCCAAAGTTCATCAGGCATAACCTGATTGTAGGACTCAATAACGCGTAAAATGCTGAGTGTTCCTTACCACCCGCAGTAAACATAGACGTATAGGTCGACTCAAATTGGAGGGTCACCCGTCACTGGGAGAAACACCAAGCCCTTCCAATGACGAAGTGCTCATAGGCTCCGGCACCCCATGCCATCGCTCCGTACGCACACACGTAAAAAATAACAGATATTTATGTTTCGTTTGTGGGATCTATGAATGGTAGTCTAGTGGATAACTATCACGTCATCCGTGGAGTGATACAACTGAAACGTAGGAAGTGCGTCAAACAGACTGCAAGCAAAGTCCGCAAGTCGACTCTGACGCACGGAGGTGTTTGTCTTTGAGTGTGAGTGTGCCTGTGACTGCGTCTGCCGTGGGTATAAACCACAAGAAGTGTTTAGACGGTGGGCTTCTCAAAGGAGGCACCGTCACCATCGCGGGCGAAGATGACAACAGGAAAGAGTGGCTCTGGGGTAATCGGAACGTTAAAGGTGAAGGCAGGACCAAACTCCTCTCCGTTTCGGAGGAAGCTCAGTGTGCAGGCGGAGAGCTGCAGTACCACAGTAACAGAGTCACCAGGACCATACGGGACCCCATACGGCTCGACAACCACCCCAGCGTCTTGTGACAGCGGCGATCGAAACAATTCTGATCCAGCGCCACTGACAATGACGCCGTCGGAGGTGTACAGGTACGCGCAGGTGTCTTTCTGTGCCCCGCGAAACTTACGTGTGGTGACGCCCACTGCAAACCGTGACGCAAACGCCCGCCCACTGCGGTGACCCCATATCCCTGACTCGGCGGCGGTCGACGCGTCAGACATCCGTCCGAGCCGGACCTGAAAGGCAAACGCACCAGTGGCAATACCAACGGTGCCGAGAGCGTACATTGGGATAATAACCATGTCCATCGGAGCAGCCCCGCGCAAATGAGGATACTCCTCCGCTGCCGCCCGCCGCGCACGGGAGCTCTCCGCTACGCAGCAGATCCCATCGGGCGACACGACGACGTTACCGCTGCGGTCGAGGTCCCAGCACAAACGCGGGCGTCTCTCCACCATCGGTGGCGGAACCACCATCATGGAGTGCTGCTGCCACGGGAAGTCTGGGAATGGTGGGCGCAGTGGCTGTTGCGGCAGAGGCGCTAGCTCCCCCTGAGGCCACGGCGGCGTCAACATCCTCCCCCGACGCTGAAACATCATGTCGGCAGCGGATAGCGACACCGGACGATGTCCCAGAGCACCTGCACTCGCCGTCGGGTGGGATGCTACCCCACTGCGGCGGCGGGCCTCCGCAATGTCGTGGAGCTTCTGTGCGTAGTACTGGCCGCTCGCCCGGGTCTCCTCCACCTGCTGCCGTGGCAGAGGGGTCTCTACGAGTTGCGCAGCAGCCGCAGGACGTTGCGGGTGCTCCACAACCGGGGAGTTCTCACGCCCCTCCGCAGCAATGCCCCCCACCACACAGGGTTCCTCCGCAGCCCCATCATAGTCGACGTGGTCGTCACCCTCCGTTACCTCGCGCACATAGGCGGTGGAGGCGGATCTCCCCTCCGGACGATCGCAGTCGCGCTCATCCAAAGTGCAGCCGCTGTCACTCCAATCGGAAGCCGCGCGGCTTCTGTGGGGGACACGTCGCGACCGTGAAGCTGGGGAACCACGGGACGGGCTTCGCGGCGATTCGTCGTGAAATGTCACGGCTCTAATTGGGGACAGCGAGGGCGCAACACCAGGTGACATCTGTTGCTGCGACTGCTGTTGTTGCGTGGACGCGGCAGTGGAGCGCATGGCTGAGCGTGGTGAGAAGGGCGAGCGTGGCGGGGAGCTAGAGGTGCGCTGGTGGCGGGCAAGCAGCGTCTCTAGCCTCTCGCGGTCCCTTTCCACGAGGACCCTTTCAACTGACAGCTGGCTACGACGCCTCTCAAGCTGACGAGTACCGTCACCTACCGCTGCAACAGGGGAGAGTCGAGGGGAGGGTTCGGTGCGCGACTGCACCGACGGGGACAGCCTGTCGCGTTGCTGAACTAGCGGGCTGCCGCCCTGACTACTCTCTTCGTCATCGACGGCGCGCTGTCGTCCCCACGCCGCAACACGATCTACCACTCCCCGTGACATCGCCTCGTCGTCGCTGCTCGCACACAGTTCTTCGTGGCTGGCATCGTGCCGTGGGGAGCTGTGACGCCAACGCACCTCCATTTATTTTGTCACGACAAAGGAGAGGCACAGCTGCCACGGGGCCTATCTCGTGCTGAATGACTACGATAGCGCAGGGTCAGGAAGGTCAGAGATTGATTGGCACCACGGTAACCTTTTGCTCCCACGAGACACGAGACGTGTCCTCACAAGAAATTCTCGGTGACGTCTTACTGTATTTCAGTTTGTGTATTTTTAGTGCTGGTAATGATGGGGTTAAGAGTGACATATTGTAAGGGAGACGATGGTTCCTGTGGCACTAGTCATGTACACTGCGGTATATGTGGGTACGCCTCCTCACGCCATTAACGGTAGTGTAGCCACTATTCGCGTGAAAATATATCGTGGGGGCCATTCATGACCACCAGCGGCAATACAAATCCTCTGCACAAGATGAAGACAGTCGACAAACAAATTCTTAGGAATAGAGAGCCACCGCAGCTCCATTCTTTCCGTCTGAAAGAGTCCTTTATATATCTTTTTTTAGCGAGTATGTTTGTTAATGTAATGACAGGGGCGTGATTCCTTTTTGTGAGATACAGTAATGGTGCAGCCAAAGGAAACTGGAATGGGATGGAGTTTAGTGGGGGGAGGGGGGGGGGGGGAGGGAGGAGGCAAGTGAAAACGCACAGTACAAAATCGGCGCGCGGATATAATCTGTGTATTTGAGCAACTTTGCAACGCGCTCCCGACACACAGGCCGCCGCCAGTCTGAATGCACATCATCAAACGGCAAAGGAAGAAAGCATGACGTAGGGGGGAGGGGAGAAAACTGAAAGAACAGTGGAGACGGGAAGAAAGAGGAACGTAAAAGGAAAAAGTGGAAAGAGCACGGGAGTAGATATATTTGGCATCAATTGTTTCATGTTTATTTGTATACCTCCTTCCGTGAAAAATCTGAAGAGCAAAAGAAAAAGGAGGGCAGTGATAAAACAAGCCACTAGTTGAAAGAAGACACAAACACAAAAGGGAAGCTAATGTATACGCGAGCCATCAAACAGTCGCGGGTGTTATGACGATCTTACGACTGAAAAGTCAACACTGAAAGGAAAAAGAAGGGAGGGGTAATGTTAAGAAAACGCTTTTAGTAAAGTAACAGTAACGAAATTTGGGGACGCATAAACTGCGGCGAGCATAAAATGAGAATGGACGGAGAGGGGGGGGGGGGGGGCGTGGGAAGACATGAAACTGACAAAGAGAGGGATAACAGAAAAAAACACAGAACGAAAACATGCAGACCAAATCGGGGAACATAAAAGATGAAACGGGGGACTTTAGACTTTCCCCCACATGCGCAGTTGCCGTGAAAGCCCGCCGAGGTGAATATTCGCACGTGAGGGACACATGGAAAGCCCTTGCGTATCCACAGACATACAGCCGCCCCATCGTGCGGAGCGGGTGGGACTGTGGTGCAGGCGTGGATGCACAGAGGCATCCAAACGGGGCGGTGGCGGACGAACAAAACTCAAGCCAGACAGACGGGGAAAAGTGACGCGCCTCTGTCTGAACCCTGATCAGGAAAAATATGTAACGCAGTTGGAGAAAAAATAATATAGGCTCAGGTAAATAAATATAGAAAAAAACACGGCCACGGGAAAAAGGAAGAGAAAGTCCCCGAGGTGAAAGTGAAAACGGACAAGGGGGGGAGGGGGGGGGGGGGGGAAGAGCAGTCTCTCCACTCGAAATAGACTGCCATCTGCAGCAAGACGTCACCATCTAGAAGGCCACCACAACGGCACTCACGCATATGCACCGGGGGGCGTCCCAGAGTAAATAAATAAAATGTAGAACGGAGAAAAAAACACGAGAAAAATATAAAACAGAACAGCGACGACGGATACAGATACTTGTTAATATGAACGTCGAAATGAATGCGCTGCATATGTATGCATATATGTATGTATATATGAGAAGAAGTGTAACGTATGTGTACCCAGGAAAAATTGTGTGTGTATAAATGGTGTCGCTTTGTTTGGGGGAGGGGGGAAATTGAGGGAAGGCGGGGAGGGGGGGGGAGGGAAGGGGGAGGGAGGGAGGGGATGGATGGGCCGTGTGGAAGAATTGTAAACCAAGTGAAAGTGGAAAGAAACACGGCACGGTAAAAAACTCCAGCGACACCATACGACGGAAGGAAAAACACACATATACAAGCATCAGTCGTATTGTATGACAGTATACAGTATATGTGCGGAGAGCACGTACAACAAGAAGAGAAGAAAACATGAAAAAGTACTCATTCCGCTTGCGAACTGCGGAGAAAAAATGGAAAAGGGGAGAGAAGTGTGTGTAGGAAAGAAAGGGGAGGAGGGGGAGAGAGAGAGAGAGAGAGAGATGAATCTGGAGAAGAGACATGAATAAAAAAAAACGTAAAAAGAAAGTGGAGAGGGAGAGCGAGGACATATACGGCCTGAAGCGGGTCGAACCGGATGAAGTGTGGATAAAGTAAGTGGAGGACCCTTTACCCCACGCTCAGCCACGTTTGGTGCGAAGAGAAACAAAGAAACAGAAGAAAATGAGCTACAAAAACAACAAAAATGGTAATCGTGGCAATTGAAATGCGCACGGTGAGTGTACACCGCGATCAATGATGAGACGACAGCAGGGCGGTGGGGGAGGGAGAGGGGGGGGGGAGCAGGGAAGTTAGCGCGGAAGAAATGATAGGGCAGAAGTCGTCAATGAGTGTGTTTCTGTGTGCGGCTTGCGTGTTTCTTCGGAGTTAAACAAAACCCCTGCTAGTAAACACACGGAGCGGAATCACCACACGCGCACGTCTACAGACAAATATTGTTAATTTTATCCTTTTTTGAGTAATGAAGGTGATGCGATGACTTCTCATCTTCCTCCACAAGCATCTACGAAGAGACAGCAAAGAAATCGTATCACATGAAGAATATAAAGACATATATATGAATATAAAGAATGAAGAGAGAACAGGAAACGAGAACGGAGAAAAACAAACACGCACGAACGGAAACGAGTCGACAAAGAGCTTCTCTACAAGAGCAACAACGAACCTTTCGTGTGAGGTACAACAAAAAAGAAACGAACAGCAGCCGCAAACGACGTACGCGTCGCTGCGCTCGAGAAACCCTGCCGACAGCATCACAGCCCATGTGCGAGAAGGGCGCCAAGGCCGCTAGTGCAGTGCTGACGCCGACTGCTCTACTGACCCGGGGGCGCGGCGTTCGGGAGGCCGACAGGCTGCCCGGGCTCCTCCACGTTGGGCCGCTTCACCGTAATGCAGCGCCCCGCAGCCATGGACATGATGTTCTCAAAAACGCCGTTCCGAGTCACCAACGCCCCGACGCAGACGGTCACCGACTCCCTCCGGCTTTCCTCTTCAGAGAGGTGCACCGTCAGGTGGAAGACGTTGCGGGCCAGCGCGCTGTCCCGTGTCATCTCCGGCAGCGCGCTGGGACGGCGACAGAGGGGGCAGAGATCCTCGCTCATGCGCACGTAGCCCTCGATGCACTCGACGTGGAAGAAATGGTGGCACTTAGTCTCGATCACCGGCAGCTCGCCTGCCAGAGGGTTGAGGCAGATCGTGCACACATCGGCGACGCTGTTGACGGCAGCGGTGGAGTCCGCCTCTGTGCCGTCAGCACCACCCCAACGGCCCCGATTCGGTACCGTCATAGCAGAGTGCGACTCGCCGCTTTCACTGGTCATGTCGTCCACGTCGTGGGCGTCCAGCAGCAGCACAAGACGGCGGCTGGATGGCGCGTTCGGCCGCGCCGTGGCCGATAGTGCATCCGGGGCGCCGAGGTCGTCCTCGTCGTTTGCCATCACCGGCGACCGGATGTCGCCGCCGGCGTCATTCTGCTGCGACCGTGGGGTTGTCGGTTTGGCGGAGCCGCGCGATGTGGCGAGCGACGGCACGCCTGTCGAGCGACGCTGCGAACGCGAGGTTGGGTAAATATCTGTCGATCCGAGGCTCTTAACAGAAAGTGAGAGGGTGCGCCGGTGCTGCGCCTCAAGGCTGTCGCTGTCACCACCGCCGCCGTCGTCTTGCCGCGGCTTGTTCTTTCGGTTCTTGGTGTGGCTGTAGGCCAGCTCGCTGCGGATGTCGCAGCGCTCCCTCCATTCCTCCGGGGGGACGACCGCCGCGGTAGGGTACTGGACAGCGCTACGGGTAGTCCAGCCCTCCACGTCACCAACCGAGCCGCCGCGGTTGCTTGGCAGCACCCAGGCGATGGGGCGGGCGCCGAACGGGGCGAGGGCAACGGACAGCGTGACGGTGGAGCACGTCCCCTTGGCGTAGCGGTCCCGCAGCGACGGAGCGACCGGAACCGCCCGCGTCGAGTTGGCGGACGAGCGTGCGCGTGTCTTTGGCGGCAGCGGAGCGCTCTGCCACGACCCAATGCTAGACATTGACGACGCGCTGGAACGGCGCCCGGTAATGGCGGGGGTGCTTGTGGCACTGCTGCGGCGTCCCTGTGGTGGGTGAAACGGGGGGTGCGGAGACGCGGGGGCCTTTGTTGAAGTGGACGCGGAGGCGTAGCTGCTGCTGGTGTCAGGGCTGATGCGTTGGGGGGAGCCGTGCGGCGTCACGCTCTGGCTGCTTGGCGAGCGCCCCTCCGTGTAGCGCGACGACGGTGGGGGGTTCGCAGGCGGCGGCGGCATGCGAGGCAAACCGAACGCGTCAGGTGCGCTGCGGTCGGGGCTAATGGAGCTTTCCGCTGTTGGGTCGCGGAACTCGTTGCCTTCCACACCCTTCTTTGGCCGCGTGCGACGGACTGGCCGCGGGCGCGGCTGGTAGGAGCCGATGGTATACGTAGACTTGGCGATGCGCACCCCACTGGCGTGGCCGAGCGCGTACGCGTTGTGCGGCGGCAGCACGCAGCTGGTGTAGTTACGTTTCTGGACCATAAAAAAGTACGCCGCGCAAACGGTGCATACATCAAAGCCGTGGAACCGCTTATTGGTGATCTGCGCGTCGCTGCGCACCTCGCCGCTGCCCATGCTTGACCCCGACTGCGACTCAGATTGTCCCATGTCAGCGTCGCCAGCGCTGGTGGCGTCGGCCGGGTCATCCTCATATAGCATGGCCTGGTAAGCCACGTGCAGCCCCTGGAGTTTACATGTATCGCAGCCATACCCCGTCGTGACGTAGTTGCACTGCGGGATAGGAAGTGGGTTTGTGAGCTTCAGGTGTAGGATGCCGTTTGTGTGGACTAGGCACATGCGCGTGGGGAGCTCGTTCAGCAGCTGTAGCAGTACCGCCGACGGGAGAAGCGGCGCGACCGCGTTTAGTTTGCTCTTGTGCTCAATGTCGGGACAGGGCGGCTTCGGCAGAGACTGCAGCGACGGCGGCGCGGGGGTCTCGGCGGCGGCCCGGGCCTGCTCCTGCGCACTAGCATTTGTCTTTGGCCGCCGCACAACAATGGCGGCAGCAGCGGGTGCGGCTGCCGTGGCTGCCCCTTCATTGCTACTGGTGCTGGTGCTAAGGTTACCCTGCTTCTTCCGCTGCTCCCTTTCGAGGCACTTGACGAATTGTTCACGCTGTGCTGTGGAGCGTAGCTGATAGTCTGAGAGGAGGCCAATCGGACGGCTCGGGAACCGTAGCACCGCCCTGCCAATGCCCTCAAATAGGCGCAGTAATTTTGGCACTTCTGCCGTCCCGTACGATAACACGCAGTGGCCTAGCAGTTGACAGTAGCTCTCCCACACCTCCGGGGCAATGTCCTCCTTCTCCTCCAACTTGTCCAGAATTAGTCGCGACGTGTGGATGAGGGAGTCAAAGTAAAGTGTTCGCCGCACCTCCTGGTTCGCCGCCAGAGTGGCGTTTACCTCCTGCCAGAGTTGCTCGTATCGGTCCCTCGCCTCCGATACGTCCACGCCCCGCACCATCTTGTCTAGGACGCTCATTGGTCAGAATTAAAAAAAAGAAGGTAAGAGTCGGGAGAGAGAGAAGGGGGG
>AUXJ01001127.1:0-16735 GCA_000482205.1 Herpetomonas muscarum
CGACGAGAGAGAGAGAGGAGGGGGGGGGGGTGAAGGCCACGGAGCCCGAGCTAGAACCAGCGGTTGCTGCGGTCAAATTGCTTGCGGAGCGTCGCCGCATCCTGCGTGTCCTTACCGTAGCGCGTGCCATCCTTGCGCATGACGCCGACAACAATGAAGGGGTAGTTGTTGGGTGACGTGACACCGTCGCCGAGGCGGACCTCGAACACGGGGTACTCCGTCATCTTTGTCCAGTCAAACTCCTTGCTCTCGCGCTCGCGGTACTCGCAGCGGTAGGTAATTTGTAGCCAGTCATCCTTGGCCATCTGCCCCATGTAGCAGTTCACGAGGGTGAAGGAGAGGATTTCAATCTCGTACGTGTTCGCCACTTCCTGATGCTTGAGTGCCTTCCAGCTCTTCTTTGTGAACTCGTCGTTCATCTTGTCCTTGATGTCCTTCATGATGCGGGACGCCTCGCCGTGAGTCGTGAGGCGCTGCAGCTTCTTCAGTACGTCCTTGTTCTTCTCGTTGGATGTCCTCTTGAGGTCAATGAAGAGTTCCTTCACCTGGTCCGCTACAAAGTCGGGACGGCGCTCCGTCAGCTTCTTCATCGTGATGAACCGGCGAAACGCCTTTTTGATACCTGCAACAGACGTGTAACGAATGTTGGTGATATCCGGATCCATGATGCAGTCCATGGAGGCAAACTTCATCTGCTTCATCCATTGGTCCTTGTCAAAGTCGTACTCGGTGCGTTGCTGAGAGGCTTGTTGGTTGTCAATCTCCATCCGCGTCTGCACACTCCGGTTCACATTCATAAAGCGCTGCTGTTGTGTGATCGCCTGCGTCGACGGCATCACTAGCGGCATGGTCAGGGACGACCTGCCCGAGATCGCGATCTTGCGCAACATTGTGTGATGCGACGGAGATGTGTGCAGGGCAGAGACGGATCGCCTATTGGTGAGTCACACGCACGCGCGGACGTTTTTTTTCTCTATACGACTGAAAGAAGGAGTTGGTGAACACAATCAATACTATGAGTAGGCTAGAGCTACAAGAACGGGTGAACACTGATTTTTTATTTCGTATGGGGTACTTTCCCGTCAACGAGATTTGTGGTGTGTGGCGGTGGGAAATGGGCGTGTATTCGATGTAATCTTCAGAAGAGATGTCAGCATTCGAAGAGGGGGGGGGGGGATAAGGCTCCGATATTGTTGTCTTTGTGGGATGCGTGTACGTTCGCTTGGACACGCGTCTCTTTCTGTTAGGTTGTGAATGTATGCATGTTTGTTGGGTATGCAAATGTATCAAAGCCCTAATATGGGACTGCCTTATGAGAAGGCCGTACGCATGTGTGCGTATGTGTGGCGGTGAAATAGAGTAGGGAGCAGATGCCTCTTTTTTTTCTTCCCAAGCCGCAGGTAGTGCCTACGCACGGGAGGAAAAGTTTCGCAGCCAGTCCAATACGTCACCAACGCCCAGTCCGTTCCACGAATCAACTTCAAGGACGTGGGCATTGCCATGTATGCCGCTGCCGAGAATGCGCTCCACTTCGGCGCACGTGACCGCCGAGGGGGCGGCGCACTTTTGCACAACAACGAGAATGGGCCATTCGCGGCACACAGCCGAGGGGCCCAGCGTGAGCGTCTGGAAGGCATACCGCGCTGGTGTGAGTTGGTGCGGGGCGGCGGCGTCAACAACGAACATCAGCCCGAATCGTTTGGTGACGTCACCAGCCTCGCGCTCCGCGTGAGACCTAAGGAAGCTCTCCCACGCGGGGAGCATTGCCCCGCCAAGCTCGCGAACCTCCACCTCGCCACATGGCCTCCCTGCTGCGGAGACCACATTCATTTTGGAGATGCTCTGCCCCGTGGTTGCGGGCCGACGCTTGGGTAGGGGGCTGGTCGCGCCGGTAGAAAGACATTCGACCCGGTGGAGGAGGTCGGTCTTGCCGCTGCTCTCCGTCCCCAAAACATACAATACGGGGTCCACCGGCATCGAGTAAATGTGTGCGCTTTGTGTCGTATGCCTGCCAATGCGCGAGTGCTACCTAGCGTGCACCCTCCGCAACTAGAGTCAATACAAGTGGTGCGCCGGGGGCAGGGCAAAGAGACGAGGGCATGTTACATATAGTTTCGGCACAAGTTGTAATTGACAGAGGGACCGGAGCCTTCGGCACTCACAATGGGACGTCTGGGCGGGGGCCTACACGTCTCTGTAGATGCGTGTGCCCCGTCCAGGCAGCATTCATGTTTTCACTTCGTGAGCCCACAGAGTGTCTTTAGGTATGGTTTGGTGCAAAACGCGATAGCGAAGACATGTCCAGGAAATATACAGAGAAATAAATGAAGGCAAAAGAAAAGAAACAGCGATGTTGGTTCTGTGTACATAATCGACGGATCGCTGAAGCAAGAAAAAAGGAGTTGCGGCAAAGCCATGTGGGATTCGTGTGGCAGGATGTGTGTGTGTGTGGGTGTGTGTTTGGTAGCACGGCAGTCTCACCGGCCCACACCGCAAGTTTCTCCTCAAAAACCTGCGTAGCCGCCCTTCTTCCGGTGCATGGCGCGGCGAAGTTCCATCTGAGGATTAAAGCCGTCGGCCTCATCCTTCATCGCCTGCACAGAAGTTTTGAGCGACGCAAGTCGCGATGGTCGGGCTTGGCCCGCCCTGCCGCGTGGCTGCGCGGCTCTCTGATAGTGATGGAAGCCCAGCTCAGGGGGGACGTGCAGCTGCCCCGCTCTGGGGGCCTTCTGCGGCTTGGGGGGTCGCACTCCGAGGTGCGGAGGCGGCGATGGATGCAGCGGCGCGGCGCGTTGTGATTGCAGGGCTGCTGGGGTAGGGATGACAGGTGGTGGTGGAGACGGTGGTGCCGGTACATCCTCAACCAAATCGTCGCGAAGGTCCCGGTTCGGGGCATCCGCTGTAACAGGAAAGGGTTTGGGCGTGGGTTTGGAGCGGCGCCGGTCGCTAACTCCATCTGTCAAAAATACTACGTTGCCCTGGTCATCAATGGTGAAGCACGAGCCTGGATTGGGGGTTTCCGCTCCACCTACACGCGCTTGCTCCGACGGGTTTGTCACAGCTGTTTTTGAGGTGCCGCTGGTGTCGTGCAAGAAGTGATGGCGCCGCATCGCACTCTCATTGTGGTGGAGGGACTGCAGTTGAAGAGCCAGGCTTGTGAGGAGATTGTTCTCCGCCACCTTCTCCTTGTCCACGTAAAGCTCGGCGCCACGATCCTTCGTGTGGGCTTGCGCTTGCTCTCTCTCTGCCCGCGCCTCGGCCTGGGCCCTCGCCGCGTGCTCTTTTACTCGCTCCGCAGCTTGTTCCTGCGGAGTCTTGTCGTGAAGGCCATACTGGGGACCATACTTGCGGACAATATATTCGTTCGCCGCATCGATGACGGACTGCAGCTCGACCTCGTTGAGGCTCTCCATCGCGTCCATCATGATACCCGGCGAGGCGTGCAAGGCCACCACACCCGTTTCGGCCTGCAGCTTCACGAACACCGGCTTGGATAGGAGGGCCTCGCAGAAGAAGGCTGGTACACCGGGGTTGTGCGGAACCGTTTCGGACCTTTTCACCCCGGCGCTGTCCTTGTATCGTCGTGCCTGCGTGACAGCGACGCTTCTGCCGCACAGCACCAGCACACCCTCTTTCACCGGCATTTCGCGGGCTGACGCGGCGATAGTGCTGCCAGGCAAGTGAACGCGGAGCCTCATCGTCCGGGCGAGGGTATTTAAGTTTATTTCTGAGAGCCCAAGAAAGGCCGGGATCTGCGCCAGCGCCGCCGCCACATTCAACGAGGAGCTGTTGAGCCGCTGCTGCACCAGTGCGGTGGCTCTTTTCGTGCAGCCAACCTCGTCGCGGACATCGCACGCTGCACTGAATACCCGCGGCGGTGCCCCCCACACTTCACAGTACGCCGATGCGTGCGCGGCGCGGGACCCGCCGAGTGTGTTGGGCAGCTCAGTCGGGACGAACGCGCAGGTGCCGATGCCGGAGCCCTCCCGTTGCTCCATTTTCCGCCTACTTCCGTCCTGAGAAACGAACTTGATACGCCCGCGCGACAGGAAATATACGGTGTCTGTTGTGAAGATATCCTCACAGATGCACTCCCCTGCGCAGAACACGCTCGGTTTCAGCTGTCCCCACACCTCCTTGAGAGCGACCGAGGACAGACCCTCCAGTGCAGGGTTGCAGCTAAGGATGCTATTCGTGGACGGGCGCCCCTCTCCCTTGGCGAGAAGTGTGACGATCCCCTCCTTGGCGACGGTAATACTGGTGTGCATCACGTGGTGCTTCAGCAGCCGCAGCTCCGCCAACAGTGTGGTGAGCGGGATAGTTAGGAGCACCGTGTCTGTCTGACAACGAACCGACCGCTGGCGAAGATCTCCCAGCACGAGCGCGTCACCATTGACTAGCTGTGCAGCGCTGTAAATGACGAGGCAGTCTAGGACCGCCTCCTGTTGCTGGGAGAGTGGGGGCGTGGACCTCATCTGTGAACGCTGCTGTGGACGTGCCGGGTCGGACGGATCCGCCTGGCTGCGGAACAGCGATGGGAAGACGGCGGGGCCGGTTGCCGCGACCTTCCCCATCCCGTAGCTTGGGCCGAGGGCATCGGCCGCACACCGCACCGTTTCTTTTTTGGTAGGGAGCTGGGTCAGTTTCCCCGACATTACCCAATAAACGCAGACTGTTCCACGAGGCTCGCCGGCGAGCGCCGCCACGGACTCTGCCTTGTAAAACTGCAGCCACGACCCCGCCAACATGCGGGCAACCGACTCCGTCGGCCAGTGCGCAAACAGCGGGCAATTCCGCAGCACGTGTGCATCGGGTTTTTTCACACCTAGTAGTTTTTCCGCGGAAAGCCGCTGAGCGATGCGCCGCCGCGTGTGAAGCAGGGCATGCGGGAGGAACACCCGTTTCAGGATGCCCTTGCTCCGTTCAATCTCGTAGGCATTATCTTTGCCCATATCTATTTCACACTACTTGATGTATATATTTTGGTTTGCCCTTCGGGTTTTTTTTTGAATGTATGTTCACAAGGTTGAAAAAAAAAAACATAGGAAGGGAAAGAGAGGCATTGGTCGAGTATGGGATATGGAAGGGGGTCATCCCTCATGAATACGACGGCATCAGTGAGTTCATCATCGTAGAAATGCGTAATCTTTCGGCGAGGGAGAAAAAAAGGTAGATATTATTGCCCGTCGGTCTAGATATATATCATATACTTTTTTGTTGTAGTAAGCGGTTCCGCACAAAGGATACGACCGGCGGTGACATGTCAAGCCGGTGCATTGGGTGCGATAGGAAAAGAAGAAATTTAGAGCGAAAAAAGGGGGGTTGTAGATGGGTGGGAGAGCAGCGAGGACAGTACCAGCTACCGTGAGGAGGGAAACAATGAAGCGCGCATCTTGAGGGAGTGCCTTTCGGCCCTACGCGAGGTAAAAGTGGTTCACCTCCTAGCATACCCTCAAGGACAGCAACAACTGAAATCGCAGTGGGGTTCAGCGTGGAGGATACCCACAGCAAGCCAGAAAGTCATCCTACGAATTAAAGGACTTGCTCATGGGATATATAATCACCCCCTATATCACATTGCTGTGGTCTGTGTATGCGTTATTGAGTTGTACTTTCCTGGGGAAGGTTGGCGACAATCCGGGATGCCGCAATGGGCCGCTCCTTCACGTTGTCCTTGTAGTGGAAGATTTTCTGCAGTACAGCCGCCCCTCCCTCTAGTTCCGTGTTTTTGAGCGAGGCCCACAGGGCCCGCCTGTCATCATCCTCCTCCGCGCCGGCGCAATCTTGCACCTCGCCTGGGAGAGCGGAGCGACTGGTTCTCTCGTTCATGATGCAGTTGAACAGCGCCATTTTGCGTGTTTGGACAGCCAGAACAGAGCGGTCCTCTGCGTCGGAAGCCAGTCGGTAGACTGTGACCGGCTTCGTCTGGTTGCGGCGGTACGCACGGGCGACGGCCTGGGAGTCCACTTGCGGGTTCCACCAGGAGTCGAACAGTACGACGTGGTTGGCGGCTGTGAAGTCGAGGCCAAATGCAGCGATCTTTGTGGAGAGGATGATGGCGGTGACACGGCTGTCTTGGCAGAAGCGCATCATCGCCTCCCTTCGGCGGTCCTGCCCGTCACGGCCGCGTACCGTGAAGCAGGAGACCTTCATTGCCGTAAGAGTTCTGTGGATGAGATCCTGCGGCCCCGTGAACTGCGAGAAGATGACCATTTTTTCATCCCTCCGCTTCACGTGATAGACAATCTCCGCTAGAGCGGCCAGCTTCCCGCTCAGGGCAAGATACTCCCCAAGTTGACCAGTCTGCACATAGCTATAGTACAGCTCAACGCAGCGTAGGTCCTCCTCCGACAGCTGCACTCGCTGCGACGGCGCCCCGCTACGCTCCTCCCTCCTCGCGCTTTTGATGAGGGAGCGGTATGTGCCCGACACGTAGGCCCAGTAGCATAGCGGGTGGGTTGATAAGTGGTAGATGCGGCAGTCGGCGGCTGAGGCAATAGTGTATCCCCCATCCGAGGAGCGCGGAAGTCCGATATTTGCCTCAATGCGTCGTTGAGTGGCCGAGCTGCCGCAGATGAGAAGGTAGTCGTGCAGCGGCGGTAAATCGATCTCCACCTCCCTGAACACGAACCCTTTCATCCAATCCAGAATGTACCGTTGCGCTACCATGGCGTCGGGGAAGGCACTGTCATCGCCCTTGACATAGCGGTTGATGTCGCCGGCGAGTTCGTTAAAGAGGCGCGGCGGGACGACGGCGCGGACGCCGCTATTCACCCATCCCACGAGTCGGTACAGCTCATCCGCGCTGTTCTGCAGCGGCGTCCCCGACAGGACAACGCGAAGGGGACACCGGAGCCGGCTCAAGCTCGCCGTAAGTTTACTGCCCCTCGAGGCGACCATGTGCCCCTCATCCACAATGATCAGAACGGGATCGAACATTTTGAAGCGGCTGCTGAAGATGCTGTAGTACTCTGGGTTCACGAGGAACAGGTGCCCTTGCCTCATGGACCGGTGGCCGGTGATCTGCTTCTCATACTCCAGGAGGCCCTCCTCGAACCGCCGCCCGTTTGTTCCGTCTGCCGCTACCAGCCGGTGGAAGTGGAGCCCGTATTCAAGCCACTTCTCTGACTCCGCAACCCAGTGCTGAATGATGGGCTTAGGCACCACGACCAAGATGTCACGGTCGGGAAACTGGTGCAGGAAGGAGTAGCACAGCACCAGCGCCACTAGCGTTTTTCCCAGTCCCATTGTCATGGCAAGAACGCAACCCGTGTTCTTCTGCGTGCGTTCCGACACAAATGTAAGCGCGGACAGCTGCGCAGCCGCCAGCTTGCTGGCGAGCCGTGCAGGGACAAACAGTGGTGGCAAGGAATTATCGACACTGTTAATGTTCACAACCGCGTTCCGTTCCAGGGTGGTCTGGAGTGAGGCTACGATGAGCCGGTTCAAGTGTTTGCGGCGCTCCAGCTCGCATACCGCAGACATGAGTCCGTTCCGGAGGTAGCACACGAGGCTGATGCGCTTCCACCCCGCCGACGCATTCAGCACCTCGGTGTTACCGTGCTCCAGAGTGGTGTCAAAAAAGAGGACATCACCAACTTTCAGCTGGAACGACTTTCTGAGTTTCTTGATGGCAAGATGGCAGCCCTCGAACTGACCGTCAACCACGCACACAGCCCCGAGGCCGCCTCGAAAATCACCACTGTCGGTGTGGACGGCTGTGCGGAAGTTCTTGTTCACCGTGACAGTGCTGAAAACGGTCCCGAATAGTTGGTACTGTGTGGGGATAGCAATCCGTTGAAGGTTATGGTGCATGGGGGCGCAGTCCCTGTACAGCCGGTCAAGCTGCCTCAGCAGCGGCCCAGCGCCGTGCATTACTCCGGCAAAGTTATCGCGCATGAAACTCGTCTCACGGCACTTGTGCGTGGAGGGGTGGTTGAGGTAGTCGTAATAACCCACAATGCCCGTGTCAGGAGCCACACCGCCGTTTGTCCGCGCGCGCATGTTTTGATGCGTGGCTGCGGCTTCGAGGGCGCGTGCAGCCTCCTTGCACTTCCCGGGATCCAGCCCACCTGTCACGTAGACGGCGGCGAGGCGTCTCCCGTCGCCTTCGCCGTCGTAGAAAATGGTGCTCTGCGTTACCAAGGTGTAATCTGCTTCGCTCAGGTATTCCGCTGTGGCCCCTCTCACGTGGTCCACCTCCTCCGTACCGGTCAGATCGGCACGTTGCCCATCCAGTCCACCGGTGTCAGGTTCTAGTGCGTCCTCGTTGAACAACTGGTCAGGGGCAATACCTGGAGCGTCGTCCTCCTTTGTCACATTGACGACGGGCAGGTTCGCATGGGAGCTCAGCTCCTCGTTCACCATTTCCCGGAACGCGACCATGTTCTCCGGAGGCTGCTGCTGTCCAGACGGGCTGCTTTCGGCAAATATGTCCGGGCCGCTCCCTATTTGGCGCAGCTCGTCGCAGATGCTGCGTACAAGAGAGAGATGGAGGTAAGGTGTGCGATCAATCATAACGGTGAGCTCCTCTGGTGTCGCCGCCGCCACACGTGCGCACAACTCGACAATTTTCATGATACTGTCTGCTGGGTGGTAAAATGGTTGACATGTGGCGTCATGACGGACAAAAGAGGGGTAGTCGCGGAGATAGAGGCTCTGGCGGATTGCAGCCCTCGCGACCGGCGTCGGTGCGTGGTGGTAGGACAAACACACTTCGAACAATTCGTCTCTCGACATGGCTACCTTTGGTAGAACGGTCACGCCGCCTTTGGGAAAAGCGGCGATGCGCATTTCGCGCCGTCGCACTTCCTCGGTCAGCGCCTCCAGGTCGCCAACGTACGCCAGCGATGAGAACACCGCTGGTTCACCGCCATTTTCGACCGTGTTCAGAATGTCCTGGAGAGAAGACGCCGCTCCTTGCTTCCAGAGATCTCGGAACATACTCAGTACCAATTAGCTATAGGATAGAGAGAGAGAGAGAGCAGACTAACAAACGAAAAAGAAGAAACCGCCTCCCTGCCCACGGTGGGGATAAAGGTGGTGCGAAACGGGTAGCGGCCACGCTGTGGAATGGTTGTGTTGTCAATTGTCAACGCCAAAGGAGGGCAAAATCAGGGGCAAGCCAAATGGATTGAATTATCTCTCACACATAGTAACATGCACGTCAGGGACATGGGCGGCTCATCTTATGGTCTCGGGAAACGCGGGGCCACGACGCGTTGACCTTCTCGCCTTTGTACCCCAATGGGAGCGGTACCAAGTGGCTCTTTATTCATTCCTTGCCACCACATCTCGCAGTGACACACTGGTTTCGACCCTATGCACTTTTTTTTATGTTAATAATCCATTTAACGAAGTGAATGAATCTCTGCTGGATGGGAACGACACACGCACACACTTCTCCCTCGATTGGAATGTGCCTCACGCAACCATCCGCATCACCGAAATAATAGATGCTGCAGCGAGTAACTGCCTTGTGTTTGTGAATCATGTTGAGAATCCATCAACGGTGGCTTTCCTTAGCCCCGGTGAGGTTCTCGCGCTCAAGGGAAGATGTGAACTCCGTCTCATCACCCATCTTTACCAAGAAGGAAGTGTTAAAGTCGACATGCATAGCGTTGCCACTGCTCTTGTCCTGGAACACCCCGACGTGCATCTCGTTAAAGCGGTCCTGCACGTTCCCGGTATTCGTCGTCGAGTATGAGGCTGTGTCATCAAACATGGAGGAGTTTGACACACCAGTTCCGCCCCCAAACCCAAACGTGGTAGGTGCGCTCTGCCTCTGCGTCGCCGGCTCCGCATCGCGAGAGTCAAGGCGGTCGCTCATACTGCCAAACGGCCCCGGTCGCTGGGGTGGTGCGACTGCCTTTTTCTCACTCTCAGACATGTAGCGGCTGCGGTACATATCGATGGACTCTTCATCGTCCAACTCTTCTTCACCCTTGCGCTTCCTCCGGTTGCGCTGCTTCTTCGTCGTCGTCTCCAACTGCTCACCATCACCCCCAGACTCTGTTTCAGCTGGTTGGTTTGCCAGCTGCTTTTTCGACGGAGACGGGCTAACCAATGCCATAAAGCCCCTCGACAGCGCCTCCATGACAACGGGGAGGAATTGGAAGGCCATGATGATCATGATGAAATTGGCAGTGACAAAGGCAAAGATCTTACCCTTCCTTTGGTGCCACTCCAGGATGAGCTTCCTTTTCATTTGGTTAAAATACGAGAACTTGGGCTCACCTTTGCCCCCGGCCTGCTTACCGCCCGCTTGCTTGCCACCCGATGATGACGCAGCGTCCTTGACCATCTTATCGTAATAGGCCTGGCCACGGCTCTGCATGTTCTTGAAGAACTGTGACTGCTTCACCTTGTTCGCGCCGTCCTGAACCATTGCCCTGGCTTGTGGGTGGCGTGCCAGGAGGTTCATCAGCTGGCGCTGCATCTGTCCCCACGGAGCCATTATGGAACGGTGGACGCACGTGCGCGCGCGGCGTGATGGAGTCGAATGTCAATAAATTTAAAAGGGAATGTGAATGATCACGCGAACTAGCGAAGGGTACGCAACGCTATTCACGCCTGCTTTACTCGTTGCTAAGCTTTCAGGGCCCTCCAAAAGTTCTTGTGTAAAAGTCTTTACAGACAAAGTTAATGACGATCACAAATATAGAGGATCGAAATAAGTAGTAAGGTGTGAGAAGGGATGAAGTATTCTACCATTCCCGTTCCATGAACAGGCTATGCCTCACCTCTCACTTTAAGTAGCATGTATGTAGCTCAATATGTGTTAATGGTTTTTTTTTGTAGCCTTCAGCCGCTTTGCAACCTGCGTGTGTACATGCCGCCTTTTTTTGTCTCTATTACGCCACCTAAACCAGTGATCATGCAGAATAGTTCACTTCACCAATGATGATACTATTTGTTGTTATTGTCGTTTCGCTCGTGTGTGCGTGGACACAACACGAGTATACATGTTGTTTGAGCAAATGTGATACGCTGTTGGGACGCTGCCCTACACTCAGTGGGCCATAATGTGAATATAGTCGTTGAGCACGGAGCGGACATTGTTGACAGCGGCGCTGACTAGTCCCTTGTAATGGTCCTTAGCATCCTCCTCAGAGCGACCAATGAGGAGTACGTTACGCAACCATTGGATGTCCTCCTTCGTTTGAAGTTCCGGGATCCCTGTCGAGAGCATCAGCATGAACAGGAGGATGAAAAGGCTGCTGCAGCGGCGGATGATGTTATACGCTTTGCAGGCTGTCTCGACAAAATAGGCGAAAACTGGGCTGCTCGCCCCTCCCATGGTATAGAGGTACATGGGTGTGAACACGAACGGCGCGGTCTCCCGCTTAAATCCGAACTTTGTCTTGAAGTTTCCAAGGAAGTGACCAAAGTCAATGTGAAACAAGGTACCGTCCTGCCGCAACATGATGTTATCGTTGTGACGATCGCCGATGCCCAACACGTACGTTGCCACCGTGTACCCCGCAACGCTGTAGACAAAATTCCACATGCAGCTTTCCACCTCGTTACGGTGAGTGTTAAACTTGCGGAGGTAGTTTATCATCGGTTCCTCGCTGAAGGCGGCCTGAGCCCCGCCGTCCTTTCGGGTGATATTTGCAATGGTGTCGCTGTTCAGGACAACCTCTATCATGCCCATGCCCTCTCCTGTGGAGATGCACGCGTACGGTATGATATTAAGGTCCAGACCATTCGCTTTCCACGCCGTGTCCATGAGTTCCAGGAGCTGCAAGGTGAGGAGGTCTTGCCGTAGGTCATCACCAGACTTGAAAATGACAAAGTACCGGTCATCTGGGTCGAGGTGGTTGCGGAAGACGAGCCACAGCGGGAATTTCTTGGAGTCCATCACTTTGCATTTGCTTGTCTCGACGGTGGTGCACTCCACGGCGGGGTCCAGAGCCAAGGTAAAAAAGGGAGGAAATTGAATAAGTGCCAGGTACTCTCGAACGCACCGAAGCCGGTCCTTCTTCTGCACCCTACCAATCTTCAGGGCACACTGCAGCAGCTGTCGCGACACGTACACCTGACGGAGGTACCTTCGCCGGAGCGGAGAGCGCTTTAAAAACTCCTCGAGGATGAGCCCGTGCCTCTCACAGATGCTGGGGTTTTTCACCTCGGAAGCCAAGTACCAAAACACATAGTGCCCAATGAAGTGGTTCGACTTGAAAGAGCGCTGGAGAAGAAAACGACTCAGGGCGGAATAGTGGTATGGTTCGTACTTGAGCACCTGTACAAGCTGTAGAATACACCCTTTGAGCTCAATATCCGACATTGCCTCCAATCGTCGGATCGCCAGCTCACGCACGACAGTGTCCGCAAAGCGAGCATCCAACAGCTCGAGTGCGTCAAAGGGGGCAAGGGGACTCCATCGTCGAATGGTGCAATGCGCCTCGTATACCTCAAATGGTTGTAGCCAATCGACTGCTTGCAGAAATTTCGCCATCGCTTTGGGGCGATAGACGAGGATGTCGCGGTACTTCCAAAGGATAATCTTGTCGTCAAACGTCAGTTCATAGAGCGGGTCCATGAATAGGATGCGCTTCAAATGCCGCAATTGATCGACTTCGCTACTCAGCAGGTGCTTGCTAAGCTTCGCCTCTTTTTCGGCAAACGCCTGGGCGGCTTGGAGTTCCTTGCGCTTTGGTGGCCTCCCACTCGCCAGCACAACGGGTTTGGGGAAAGTTGGCAACTCCGCGAGGAAGGAGCACGCGTTGCTATCGGGGTTGCGGGAATTAAAACCAATGGGGTTTACCCTCGTTTTGCTGTCCCAAAGATGAATTAGTAAGGGGCCCGTGCGCATCCGGGCTTGGTAGTCAAACAGCTGGGCTGATGCAGTACCGAGAAAGATGATGGACCGCCCTTGCTCTACACTCTTTTTCGCGCTTTCCTCTGCGACAGCAATGACTCCTTTCGCGTCAAGTTTCTTCACGGCATTGATTCGATCGTCAGTGCACGCGACTAGTGAGCAGCAAATTTTCAGCTCGCGTGGAACATCGGAGAGGTTCAGGTCAAATTCGATATTTCCGCCCTGTTGCCACGTCACCTGCGAGGTTGCGACCATTTGGTTGGAGCGAACCGCCTTGGGGAGCTGTTTCCACGTTGTGATCTGCGGGTCGCCGCATCTCTGCGTGCCAAAGTACACTTCAGCTAACACAGCTAGATACAATTCATCTTCCTCGTGCAAGCCTTCTTCCTTCATTCTCTCGCCTGAGATGGACAGATTTTCGAAGCCGCCCACAACGTGGAAGGACATCTTCCCTTCCACGTCCCAGAGGCTGATTTCGGGGGCACTCCGTCGCCCCGACAGCTCAACGTGACGGCGGTTTGGCAGCGCCTGGGAAAGGTATGACGGGCGGAAAATTGGTGCCAGCAAGACAGCCTCATTGATGGGCTCCACCTCGACGTAAATTTCCCTCTGTTTGCTCACGCAATCGCGGATATATGAAAAGTCAATTAGAGGTTCACTACCGTAAATATATTCTTTTCTTCCTTTAACACGGAACACGAAAATTTTGTCTTTTTGGTTCTGGTGCTTATTAACTCTGGACAATGCCAGGAGTCGGCTCATTGCAGCTTCGATGGCTTCGTCTGCCACGGTATCGAACGTAAATTCACGCAGTGTCGAGCACGTATACCCGGCTTGGTCAACGTACCAGACGCGCATCATTATCGTTCCAAACGGTGTGTCCGGGGACTTGCTAGTGTCAACCCGCGTGAGCATCTCCATGTGCACCATCTCCAGTGGGGGGAGAATGTATGCTGGTGGCAAACTTCGCATCGCCTCGTTCTCAGGGAGATGGGGATTCACTGCGTGAAACAGTTTCCATTCATCCATGTACGACGTCTCGGTCAGCGTTCGAAATTTATCCACCTCTTCACTGTCGCTCCGCCATTTGCTTGGTGGGCCAACAATGTATTCTACAATAGTGTCTATTTCTCGCTGGTCCGCTTCTCCGTCCACAGGACCAAATATAAGCGCCCGCACGTAGTCCGAGAGCTCGGTAACAGTGTCACGGTTGCGCTGGTAAAAGTGTTGAATCTCATTGTTAACCGTTTGGTTTGCGATTTCCTCCTGCTTCAGTGCCTCTTCAAACGTTGACGGCTGCTTTTCAAACAGCTTCGGGGGTTGTGCAAACATGGTGAAAGTAAAACCCAAGGGTTATAGTTAAATATACAGGGTTGTATGGAGTGAATAAAAAATAAGTGGAGGAGAACTATGGTTTACCAACTACGATGTGAGTGGTACAGCTAGACACTTGTGAGCATCGAAGTGTCTAATACTAGTGCATGTCAGTATATCATGAAAAATATGTCATGGAACAAAGTGGAGTTTGGTTAGGAGAAGCACGGAAATATACGTTAACATACTTTAATTGTTAAATATTCATACGCGATCTACATACAGACTCCGTAGGGGGAGTGTGTGAAGGCGCGCATGGTCATATATGTTTGATGCGCACGCATGCACTCAGGTGACATTGTCATTCACGACATGCAGACACACGGCTTTTGTTTTCCTAGTAGGTAACATATGCAACTAGTCGGCGTGATTATCTTGGAAACATTCACTTGGTGGTGCTATAGTTTTTCTGTTTCTTAGGTGAGTTCACTTATACAAAAATTAAACAGGGAAGTAATTGTTAACCGTCTGTCGACCAGCCCATCACTATGCGCGTGGACGCTTCACGCCAATGGTGTCATGGACCTTCGCGACAACTGTCTCAAGATTGTCAGGCAGCAGTACGTCAAACGAGCTCCACCCAGCCGTCAGTGAAGCCTCAAGGGCAGCCTCCACAGTCTTAGGAAAAATCTGCACTCCAGCGCGATCCAGCGCGACAAGGCAGTTTGCGATTCGCGCGACGGTGTGCCTCACCTCATTGTCCAGAGTAGCCACTGAGTCCTCAGCAGGCTCTGCCTGCTCGCTCGTGGACGCAGCCTCGTCCTTTTTGCTAGCAGATACCCAGACATTACCGTTGATACCGATAATGAGCTGGCAGTTGTGGCTATCGAGGGAAACAAATTGATGCTTCGAACGCCTGATGAGGGAAGGGTTCACCGTCACAAGACGACCAAAGGAGTGGAGCTTCCCGTACTTCTCGGCAGCGCGCGTATGAAGCGACGCGACACCATCTGGGGAAATGCGCTGGACCTCGGCGACTACAAGATCCGCCTGATCAAACAACTGACGCATGCCAAGTTCATCGCCACGCTCACGGCGGCGCAGCATGCCGCCCGGCTCCGTCACATTGGAGAGAAGCATGATCGCGGATTGTGTGGAATTGACATCGACAAGCCACTTGTTACCCGCCACTTCCATGATGCGCCCGACGACGACATCGCCAATCTCCGGCGTGTAGCGCGACTGACGGCCCTTGATCGAGACAACGCGGTCGGTAATTTCAACCAAGCCGTTCACCGCGGCAATGATTTCGCCCGTGCCTTCCACTGAAAGCGCAGCGTCACTGGGATTGTACCCACTTACAGTGTTGTAACCACGCAGGTACACCTCATCCGTTGAGGTGACCATGATACCTTCACGCTCGCCTCCACAGATGGAGTCACCAACAATTGCGACAGGGGCTGACATCTCTGCAGCAAAATATATAGGTTATCTTTCCCTTTGATTAAAAGAGGTAGCTATTGACCATGTTAGGAAGAGCATAGTAAAGTAGCAAAAGAAAGAAGTCGAGTAGTGTATAGTTGAGTTGCATTTCTATCAAGCATTAGTGTCGGCAGTTGAGCATGTCAAGGGTGAAGGGTTCACCCAGCCGCCGCGCAGTGTCTCCGCGCCAGTACGAGAGAAGGAGCTGATCAAATTTCAAGTGTTTAGAGTTGTGTCGTCACCATAGCCCTGTAGTTGACATCATTGAAAAAAAAATAGTACCAGTTTCTCGCATGCCATAAATAGATACGTAGCGAGGCCCTTCTACCAGTCTAAAAAATGCACCACAGTGCATTTCTACAGACCAGTTTTTGCACGTGTGGAAAGGCTGCTCGGCAGTGTTATGCATCTCACCGCACCGTTACGCTACGAGCAACGCTGTTGCTGTAGCCTGCATGCCTGGGCTTTGCGGGGGGCGGTGGGGGGGGGGGGGGAATCAGAGGTCCCACGGTGGGGGCCGGGGGTGGCGGAGGTGTCCGCATGCGAAGCGGGGTCTGGGGAAGGAGTGCGCTGGTCCCAGTGAAGCTCCCCCCCCCCCCTCCGCGACGGGGAAAAGCGGACAACCACAAACAAGCACCATCCAGGGGACCTCCATTATACCGCTTATGGAGGGCAGTTGCATGAGGTTGAAAACGGCGGGGCGTGAGACGGGAGGGGGGGGGGGGGGGTTGTCAAAGTTACTCCGCCCATCTGGTAGTGGCAGATTCGTGGGTGAAGTGGTGGTTGCTCAAGTGTCATCTGTATTTGTACTGCAGGACAATTGTGGTGTGCTCCAACCGCAGGTGTTTTCCCTCTAGGGGGCACTGCTCTCCATTTTTTTTTCTCTTCTGCGTACTGTGACACAGTGGTACACCTTCAGGGGGCGGCTTCGCCTGTACGGAGCACTTGTTCGCGAGCGGCAAAGAGTAAATGAGGCTTACCACTAGTATCCCGTGACGACAACTCTGCACAACTGAGCTGTAATTTAGTTTCCGATCGACGTATTTTAAAAGCATTTTCCTTCTACGTGTGGCGTACGGACGAAGACGCACACACACACACACACATACACAATCT
>AUXJ01001147.1:0-19044 GCA_000482205.1 Herpetomonas muscarum
AGGTTGAGGGGCTCGGTGCTGGTCAAAGTAAACAACCTTGTTGAAGGAGGACGCCGAGGTGCCTTTTGTTTTTTTTCTTTTACTGTTGCTTCGTATTCTACAGCAGGCGCTCACTCTCGTAGAGGTGATGGCTAAGCCGCACCTCCTTGATGTCAATCAGTGCATGGACGTGTGGTTCACCCGGAGAGCCCGCTGGCTTGATGAAGATTCGGTCGTTCAGGTTCATGTTGTGATGCTTCCTAGGGCGAATGGGGAACCGAATGTTTCCCTTGGCGTCGCGCGGCTTGTTTTCCTTCTTCTTGATCGCCATCCGCTTCGCCGTCGTGAGCACGAGCTCCACACTGCCCGCCTCGTTCATCAGGAACGTCTTGGCCATGCCCACCACTGCGGAGTCATTCCAACGGATGTTGACATCAAGCAGGTGCTTGCGCTCGTACATGCAGTTTGCCGTCGGCGCGTCCACCTTGACCACATCACCGGTGAGCATGCGCCCGTCGTGGAGGAAGATAATGTCCCACGTGCGGAGAACGTCCACGGCGTGTGCGACCTCCTCCTGTTCATCCGCGTCAAGCAGGTACCCCTCCGCCGCGCTGCGCCGGACAAGACCCCCGAGAAGTGGTACCTGCCGAAGGACGCGGCTGCTGTGGTAGTGGAGGAAGGACCGCACGCGGTTGTACCCCTCTGCCACGGCGTTGGGCGAGTCGGCCGAGACGTTGCCGCGCAGTGTCTCGCGGGCAAAGACGCGGAACGTGTCGAGGGTGAACACGTAGCGCTCGCGCTTGAGCGTGACGGGGTCAAGGCAGACGGCGGGGTTCGTGAAGACGACTACAGGCACGACAGATTTGCCGCAGTACTTGTGCAGCGCGGCGTCTGAGTAGAGGGTGCCCTCCGGCCCCATCTGCTCAGACGCGTTCGCAACGCTCTCCTCGTGCATCAGCTTGAAATCGGGCAGGGCGATGCGCCGGGTGTTCTCAATGTAGCGGCGGAGGCCGGCTGCCTTCTCAACATTGTCCTCCTTGACGTCCTCGAACTCCATTGTCGCTGGGGCGGCCACATAGTCGCCCTTGCCGCTGCCGGCCTTTTGCTTCCCCCGCTCCTTCTGACGGGCAATGAAGTTGGCGTAGTTGGGGGCCTGGAACCAGCTGCGACCGTTGCTCCACACGTACCCGCGCCAGTGCTTCACCTCGACGACGAGGATGACGTTGCCGACGGCGATGGCGTCAATCTCGCGGTTGTGACCGAGGCGGGAGATGGGTACGCGGCGACGCAGGAAGACGTGACGCCAGCCCTCCTCCTCCAGCACCCGCATCACAAGCTCCTCCGCCTGCATCGACCCAATGAACTTCTTCTGACTCTTGTCCAGCTGCCGCTCACTGGCAAAGAATCGCGACGCGTGCGTCTGCAGCGTCGCGCGGTAGCGGTTGCGGCTCATAAAGTACACAACCGCCACCAGCGCCACGGCGACGAGGGCGAGGAGCGTGTAGAGGGCATCGTCGATCATGAGCGAGATGTTCGCCGCCCCGTTGGGGTAATGCCGCCACGCAAGGGACACCATCGGGCCGCTAATAGGGAGCGCGCCAACGGAGCCCACAACAGAGAGAAAAAGAGAGAATATTGTGGCGGAACTGGGGGGAGGGGGGGGGGGGGGATAGCTATAACGGAGGCCTCAGCTATAGACTACAGACACAGAGGGAGATGAAGAGGGAGAGAGAGAACAGCACCACATATGTGCACCGTTGTCAGCAGAAAGAAGAACAACAAAAAGGAAGAGGAGCGGTAGTGGAGTGACTTTGAGGAGCACAGAGGGGCTGGTGATACGGGGGAGATGAGGGCACCTCTGTGGGTCAAATTACATGAATCTCGAAACACGCAAACGCCCACCGTCCCCTAATTTGTGGTCGCCCATTCATCTGTGCGGAGGTGCATTAGGACGAGGGGGGGGGGGGGGGGGGCACACGCGCGCACGGCACAATGGGTATTTTACAGCGCAGTACGGTGTGGCGAGTACGGGGACAAATAGTTAATTGGCAGTGCAGTTGACTCTTTTTTTATGTTGCCGCAGTGGACGACGCGAAAGAAACACAGATTCTTGAGGGAGTAAACGAATTACCATTATGCGAATAGTAGAAGCCTACCCGTGCCCGTGTATGCACACAGGAACAGCAGAACAACTGTTGAGCACTCTGGCATATAAAAATATACACCAATAGAAAATAGAGGAGGAGAAATGTAGTGAAAAGTTTGGAATAAATCGAGTCGTAACACAAAAAAGACACACGTGCGACGTAAAAGGGCTATACGCTATCAAAGGAATATGGATATTTGTGATGTGGGGGAGGAACTTTAGGATTTGCGATGCCGTTGAGGTGATGCGCGGGACAGGACCGACTGGCACGCGCACGTCTTTGCTAGTATTTATTTGGTTTATTACGGTGCATGATTCTCGCTCTTCCTTTTGCTAACGAGAGCCAAAGAGAAAGAGGAAATGGAAAGGGTTGGGAAAAGGAAGACGAAGATATGAACGTATAACAAGGGGGAGGAAAATGGTGAAGGACAGAGGGTGACAAAAAAAAAGGAAGTCAGGAGACGAGGAAACACATCCAAACGGAAACAAAAAAGGGAGACCAAAACAAAAGCTAGCAAAGGTGGTGGGAGGGGGGGGGGAATGAAGGAAGTCAACACTTAGTGCATATCAACAGTGCCAACTCACACACAAGAATCAGCAGGAAATGCGTGTCACTAGAAAAAGAAGAGAGAAGGGGACACATCATTATATATATTTTTTATATATCGTTATATATTATATATATATATATTTATTTACGTGTGTAGGATCTCATAAAGACAAAATGGAGGAACCCATGTGGTGGTGGTAGTGGTGGGTAAATAGCGTGACGGGTAAGGATTCACAATAGAATCCCCTGAGACGTAAAAAAAAGGGAGGGATATATGAATCGTTCACACATGAAGAGTCACGGATTGCGAGGAAACAAAAAGGAAGAGGGGGAGGTGGAGGGAACAAGAAAAAAACAAGTCTGGTGATGGTGTTAATTCAAGCCCAATAGAGAGCCTTGATGGATAAACGACACAGGGACATTTATATTTATATAGATGTTGTTGCACTCCTATATATGTATATATATATAGAGAGAGAGAGAAATCGAACCTCATACGCACTCAAAGAGAATGGGCGGGTTCGAGGGGGGAAGTGGAGGAAAGCATAAAAAAATAATACTAAAGGAAAGATAAAGGCAGCAGGAGAAAGAAAAAAAATAAAAATAAAGGAAAACACCAACGACACTCAACGTGGGAAAAATTGATTCTGTTGACGGAACGGAAGACAGGTTGTGAGGGAAAGCAAATGAGGGGAAAGGTATGGGTGTTAGGGACCATGTCTATGTTTGCGTTCGTGAAGGAAGGGGCAAGGGCAGGGAGATAAAGATGTGCCTCACTGCCGTAGACGCCTAGAGCGGCTACCGATCTGTGAGTGCGCATGCGTGAATTCACAAGGAGCTTCAGGAAAAAAAAAGTTCCTTGTGAAGAGACTACTTTACGTCCCCGTCGCCCACCTTCATCCCAGCACATGCAAGCACACACGCCACAGATACATATGGATGTATGCACATGTGTGTGTTTGTATGTATATACCAAATTTGAAAAGGGAGGCACACTGAGATGGAACAATTAGCACAAGACATGACGTGGCATAGAAAGACGGGTGTGTGGTGGGGGGGGGGGGGGGAGTGACGAAATTTTAACAGAAAGGGAGGGAGAAGGGAAAGAGGCACTCAGAAACAAAGTGGAGAGAGACAGAACACAGTAGGGCCTCTCTCGGCCACCTGTAGTGATTTGTCGAAGTTCACACAAAACAAGTGTTAACATATATATATATTATATAATATAGAAATATTTATAAAAGGATGGACGCGAGCCAGGCGCAGGGTATAACAACGTGAGGTGGCCCCGTCTCTCCTTTCCTTTCTTCTTCTTCGGCATCAACAGCCTCGGTGAAGAGCGGGAGGATGAGGGTATAACAGAAAGAAAGAAAGTGGGAAATCCAACATAAAACTAAGAGTGGGGGGAGGGAGGAAGAGAGATTGTAAGAGGGGAAACAAAGGTGGTAGAGAGAAAGGGTGAGAGCGGGGGAGAAACGAGAGGGTGGGTATACGAAAAGGAAAGAAAACTCACTGGGGGAAAAAAGTTTTGTTAACACTATTTTGTTTGGGAAATCTTCACACTAGGAAGAAGGAGAAGTCATATCAAATATATTATATATATATATACAAATGTTATTAAAGGAACTTCGGTGCCTCTGTTTTTTTTATTATTTAGAAAGTGATATGAGTTGTAAAAGAGGTGACGTAGAAAAACGCACAAGAGGCGTCGCTAGGAAGGAGGGAAGGGGGGGGGGGGAAGGAAGAGTAAAAAGAAAGAAAGAAAGAGAGAACACGAGGTAAACAATAAAGGCAAACCACAACGAGAGAAGGCACAAGAAGCACCTGACCGATCACTTTGGATTTCGTTCTCGAGGATGAGGCCCACTGTAGTAGGTTTACTCCTCTGGGAACGGGCACGCTAGTGAGCTGTCCAGGGCAACAGTGCAGAAGCTCTCGGTGGGGGACACTGGTGCGGCGACTGGGACTCCGCGGGGGGCGAGGATGGTGTACACCACCAGCTCGCTCGCCGCCGGTGGTGGTGTGAGAAGGGCGTGAATCATGATGGGAAAGGTAACGAGCACGAGGTCGCGGCAGACCGCTCCCCAGCCAAGGTGGAATGCCAGCAGCACGCACGCGAGGGTCTGCGCTGTCTTCAGCGCGCTAGTCGCCGTGACGAAAGAGCTGTTGCTGCTGCTCTGTAGGCTGCGCACGGTCGTCGTCGTTTCAGTCGCCAACGTCTGCGCCTGTTCCTTGCCGCTGTTCTGTGCTGTGGCAATCCACCGCTTGGCCACACGCAGCGCGAGCGCGATGGCGGCGGGAACCATTAGCAGCGGACGGTGCACGCACGCCACAGCGAGCACGACGGCCACCAGCGTCGCGTACATGCGGAGGAAGTAGAAGAGGTTCAGCAGCAGCCGGCGGTGGCACGTCGCCGCCGATGGCAGCGAACCGAACCGTGCAGTGCACTCGGACAGGGGTCGGAAGGGCTGGCGGAAGGCCTCGTCAAACAGTGCAGCTGAGATGACGGCGGCGCGGACGTCCGTCACTGAAAACTCCATCGCCGGTGGCGCAATGACTGTCAGCGGCTCGGCGAACCGCACTGTTGGCGCCGGCTGGAGCGGCGGCTTCGCACCGACCGCTGCTGTTCGCATGATACTGCTAGTGGTGCTGCTGCTCGTAGTGCTGCTTGCTGTCGTCGTCACGACTGTGGCGGTCGTGGCTGGAGCAATCGCTGCATCACCACAGGTGCAGATGAGTAGGCCTGAAACATTTTCGGCAGTCGAGTCGGTGCGCGGGCTCTTGACCGCCTCGCAGGACATGAAGAAGGAGCTGTCGGCGGTGCGGGTGCCGAGGGAGACGGGCGTCGAGATCTCCGTGCAGGTGGAGTCCATGTCGGACACCACCTTCTCTGCCACCACAATGTTGGTGCAGAACTTGCACTTTGTCGTCGATGCTGTCATCTCACGCGGGTAAGGAGAGGAAGGTATAAATGAGGGAGGGGGAGGGAAAAATTGCCGCTGCTTTGTGATGGTAAATCCCCAAAGAGAAGAGAAAGGAATAGAACCAACAAAGGCAGGCAGGAAGGGAGGGGGGGGGGGGGGCGACGGTGTGTATAAACAGATATTGTGTTTGTGCCTCGGGGGGTGTCACCGTATTTAGATGCCCGTAACACTACTGAATCACTGCCGTCTCGCCTGGGAAAGGGATGAACGAGGAAGAGTGGGGAGAGGTAAATGACGGATGACAAGGAAGAGAGAGAAGAGAAACAACACAAAAGTAGAACGTATGGGTTATGGGGACAAGAGGGGGGAGGGGGGGGGGGGTGATGTGGTTATTACGGGGTGGGTAAGGGCTTTAGCAAATAGGTCAAGCGGAAATAGAAAAAATTAGGAAAAAGGACAGTGAAAGAAAGTGAAAGAAAAAAAGAAAGAGAGAGGGGGTATTAAGGCGGAAGTACAATCAAAGGAGAAAAAAATATAAATCAAGGAGGGGGAAGTCGTTCCTCCTGGAGGAAGAATTAGCCTTTATTGATGATGGATGGAAACTCACGGAGGGACTGTGTGTGTCTGTGGGTCTGTGAACGGCCGTGAGAAAGAGAGGGTTGTGTAGCACCTGTTGACAGTCAGTGTCTTCCAGAAAGAAACAAATTTCAAGAGAGAGGGGGGGGGTGGTACACAAGGCGCTACGCTACCTACTTTTGTGTGCTGGAATAGGTGCGTGGAAGAAGAGGGTGTCGCGCAGAAAGTAGTCAAAAGAAAACCACGAACAAATCAATGGGAAAAGATGTTTGTAAAAAGGAGAGGGAGAAAGAGAAAAAGAAGTAAATAAATAGTTTGTTATTGATCTTAATTATGAGCCTAACAGCTTTTTATTACTTAGTGATGTCAAAAAAAGCGGTCTCTTTAGGCGGCGTCAGTAGTGCAAGAGAGTAACAGGGGGTGTAGAGAGGAACGATAGAAGGGATGTTGTAACTGTTGGTCAAGGCATCTGTGCATTGGAGTCGTCAGCGGTAAAGTTTAGGAGGGCAGAGGCTGGTTATCTTTCGCTAGCAGCTCGTGAACCAGCCACTCTGAGTTCCCACACTCACATACAAAGTACGTGTAGAGTGCGTGTCGAGGAGGAAGATCATAGTGGATATTTTACGTACAAACATATTGTTTTTCTTTTTGTGGTTGTGAGTAGATGTGTGTGTGTGTGTGTGGCAGGGAGGCGTTCTTTACCGGAGACATGGCAGCAACCCATTAGTGTGTCTGTAGTGGTCTGCACTTTGGATCTATGGCCTCTGAGTCTATTTGTGAAAACTCACATTCTGTGTGTTAAGTCTTTTTTTTACACCCATTTTCTACGGAGTCTGCAACGTGGTCACCTGTCACCGAGTGCCTGGAAGAATTAGTCCCTCGAAGGTGACGACGTCAACATCGCGCACGAGAATGTTGTCCTGGCGAATGCCTGTCCCCTCTAGTCGCAGCGCGATCTTCAGGGCGAGGAGGTGCTTGCAGAGATACACTTCGCCTCGGCGGATGGACTGGAAACCGTACGCGGAGCAAGGGCAGTAATAGGGGGACAGCAACGTATGTTCCCCAACGCGGTAGAGGCACCGGGCACGTGCGCCAGCATCGGCATCCATTAGCGGGCGCTGCTCCGCGACTTCGTCGCTTGTGTGCATTGCGGTCGTGTCGTTGGGGGCGCGATCAGAGTGAGCCATGTCGCCGTCACCACTGGTGTCAGCGGATACTTGTCTGTACCGCACTATAGTCTCCGTGCCGTGGAGCGCGATGCCGATGGCCGACAGCGCCGTCTTCCCAAAGAGAACCTCCAACGGTGCCAGAGCCTCCTCCAAGGAGCGGGGCACATTGGCACCACTTACCCCACCATCCGTGTCACCAGTTGCTGCGACGTCAGCAGGGGTGCTATCGGTGTTCCCACTGGCGGCGTTCTGGATGAGGTAGGCGGCGTAGGCGTCGAGGACGTGCTCTGTCACCAGAGGAGGGATGTCCTCAACGGCGCGGGGGAACATTCAATGGGCTTAGAAATGTGCTAGTTTATCCCACTAACCGTGTGTGCGTTTTCGCTGGGCAGTGCTACAATGAGAGTAGCAGTGATGGTCCAAGTGTGATATAATAGGCGCTCTTTTTTGGGGGGTGCCTTGGGAAGTTCGATTGACAGACAGAAACGGCAGGCGGAGAGAGAGAGGGAGAGGAAGGAGGGAGAGGCGAAGTGGGCAGGTGATGACACGGACCACAAAGAGGAGAAGTACCGGCATGTAGAAACCAATGGTGTGTGTGTGTTCCGGAGAGAAGTCCACCTCCAGCACTTACATGTACATTAATAAGAGAGGCGTCGATTTTATGGTGAGTGTCACTTGCTCTAGGCGGGGCAAGACCGCAGGGTAGTGTCCGATGTGGTAATGACGGTTAGAAGGGGTGGGTGAGTGGTAAACGCCATTTAGTTTCTTTACCGAGTACTCTCATACGCCGTGGGGGGCGAAAGAGCGTGATTAGAGGTTTGTAGTGGTGAGAACCTCCTTCACCTCCGCGCGTTGCGGAAGCTTGTCAAAAAAGGAGTGGACTTCTTCCCTTGTTGTGGGGGCGCATCAGTCCTGTTTCCTCTGCGCAGCTGCCTTGCGTTCCTTTCTCTCCTTCCGCTCCTTTTTCGCGCGGCGCTTCTCCTCCTTCCGTCGCCGTTTGCGCAGCTCGAGGAGGTCGACGGTGTCGTCGTCGTCGTCACCCTCTTCCTTCTTTGTGCGAGCCGGTGACACAGAGGATTCGGTGGAGGACCGCGGGGAAGGGGCGGCACTAGCTGCGGCGTCGTCAGCGGCGGCCTTACCAGAGTCTGTCGGAGACGGTGACGGTGCTTGGTTCACCGCAGCTTCTAGTGCACTCAAGATGCGGTTCTCTGTCTTCGCTGGTGCTCCCGTGTCCTCTTTCTCAATTTCATTTTCTTCCAGTTGTGGGACAGCGCTGTTTTCCTTTTCGGACTGCTTTTGATAGAGGAGGGGTTGGAGTCGCTCGGCGCAGAGCTGCTCAATTTCTTCCTTTGAGCTCACCTTGACGCTACCCAGGTAGCCGTTGTAGGCGTCTTCCATCTCTTTCCAGCGTGTGGGCCGTACCCCGAACGCCGTGCCCCAGTTCGAGGGCAGCTGCGCTGCAACAGCCTCGGGCATGGTGTGCCGAATTGCGTAGACGGCGACCTCAGCAGCGGAGAAGAGGGCCATTCGGTTGCACCGTGGCACATCGTTGAGGAAGCTAACGGCGCGGCTCAGCCACTCCCCCAGCTCGGGCGGTGTCGTCCCAGAAGGACCCTGCCCGTCCCCCTGCACTAGCATATTCATGAACAGACTGGCGTACTTGAACGGCGACTCGACAAAGGTTTGGAAGCCCAGCTCCTCCAGCACAATCTCCTCCGCAGCGACGACGCAGGCCTTGAAGTCGTGGTAGTGACTCTGTGGAGGCTTCAGAGCGCCATCCCCGAACATTCCGCAGCGACGTCTCGCGAGGAGAGTGTACGTCTCGACAATCGGTCGAATGCGGATGCCCGAGTCCTCCATCTTCACGGCGATCAGCAGACAGGCAGCAGCGAGGTACGTCACGTCGTGGTGGGTGTTGATGTGCTTTAGGCTGTAGTCCATCGGGGCACGAAGATCTATCACCGGCACGACGCCAGAGCCAGTGCCTTCCGCGTCAACGTGCTCAGGAATCATGTACTCCGCCTTGCCCGCAGCCGCACCGGTGCCCTGGGCCATCTCCTCCGTTGTCAGGTATCGGCTGCGGTAGTTCGTTGTTGTCGACTGCTGGAAGCGCTGAAATAGCTGTGACGCGCGATACACGGCGGAAGGCGTGGTGTGTACGAGGGCTCCGCCAGTTCGGATGAGATCAACCCCATAGGCACAGTACGCCCTAGCAGCGATCGTCTCGTCCCACGGCTGCTTCTCAGTCATTTTTGTGAGGATCTATTCGTTTTTTTGTGTGTTTTACTCTTCCACCGTATTATGTATTACACGCACCGTCTGCAGCGTACAACCCTGACGTATGTCACAAATCTGGCAAGAATAAGAAGATGAACTCCTCAATGCTACTGTTTAGCCATCGGAATATATATGTGTATATATATATATATATAGATAGATAGATAGATAATGGAGGAGGTGTCAATGTACGGTAAGTAGAGCAACAATAACGTGGCGACGCCACCAAGTTGAAGTCCAGAGGGAGAGATGGGTAGAAATCGAGGAAGGGGATTATGTCAATGCCATTCTTGCAGAGGGGAGTGGTTGTATGCGCAACCGAATACGTTGGTGACGGGAACCCACGTGCAGCAGCATAGCTGAAGTTGCACAGGTGCGAATACAATACATGTGTTTGGATAGAGCTGCGTTAGCACTTGGTAGTTTGTATGAAGCCTCTTTCAAATGAATTGTTAACTTTTTCTTTGTTAAATTACACACAGGGTGCATTTCCAGGGGAAACTTCTTCTCCCTTTGAGGTTGGTAGCGGTGCTGGCTTACACGAATCACATGTCGAGGTCGTAGCCATCGTCGTCATCGTCGTCCTGGAACTGGGCGGCGAGCATTCTGCGCAGCTCCTGGAATTCGACCTCACTGAGGTCCATGGACTTGGGGTCGATCTCCTTGGCGCGCTGCCGGTCGCCACGCGCGATCGCATCCTGCAACTCGACAATTTCATCGCGGCCGAGAACATCAGCCCTACGACCCTCCTTCTCGAGCATGCTGTGCATCATGCGTTCCACATCCATCTCTTCCGATGCAATCGGCACCGGCACTTCATTCTTGATGTCGCTGAAGACTGAGGGGGTCTCCTTCGCCGCCGCAGAGAGCGCCTGCAGCAGGGCACGCCGGCGGGTGCACGCCTCGGAGGGGTTGCAGACCTGCTTGATGACGCGCTCCACCACGTCGAACTCCAGTGGTTCGCCACCGGAGGCGGCCATCTCCCTCAGGTAGATCGCCGTCAGGTCGTCGGCCTCCTCCGAGTCGAGCACGCGGTCGCACGCGTCGCTGACGGAGCGGCATGTGCGGTTGCACGCGTTGAAGCTCTCAGTCACAGACGTCGCGAGCTCGGAGTCCGGGGCGTCCCACTGCAGCACCACCCGCCGGATCCACTCGCCATTCTCCGTCAGCGGATTGCACAGCGACTCCAGTGTGTCCAGCATGACATCCTCGCGGACAGGGATGGACAGGGCATCGTGCTCCATCTTGATCTGGTCGAGCTGGTTCTGAAAGTTGGCGACAACGTAGGCGCAGACATCGCATTGAATGGCCTCCCGCACCACGGCGGGGTACAGTGGCGCAATAGGAATCTCTTTTCGCGCACTAGCAGGGGCGGGGATGCCACCCAAGCAAATCACGAGGAGGACGCACAGCAGCACGTGCATACCCGCAAGAAGCGACATGTCAGATAAGCTGCAGCGAATATGACAAAGAATAGTATAGAATCAAATAGAGGATAATATGGAGCAAGTGACCCCTTGTGCAGGTGCTGAAGCTACTCAAGTATATGGGTGAGCAGATCTAGTGAAAGGGTAGAAAGTGCAAGAAAAAAACAGAGAGACAGAGGTAGAGAGATGGGCTGACTGGCATTTGTGGCAGACGTCTTCCACTACCATGGGGCGGACATCGGTGTGTTATGGCTAAGGTATTGAGGTACAAACTGCATATTCTACAACTCACCGAGTACTCGTTGGACAGTACTCTAGTTGTTCCCATCGTGATGGTGAACTTCTCTCCTGCCCACCTTTTTTAGTTCTTCCTTTCCTGAGCTTGTCAGTCTTCATTTAGACGGTAAACTGTGACTATGTCGGTGTGTTGTCCTGGGACAACCATTTCACCGAACCAAATACGATACGAGCCATTGCTCCATAACATCAAAGAAAAATAAAAGAGAGATCCTGAAAGGCAAGAAATCACGTGAGCCATGTGAAGCGCTCCTCGACAATTTTTACTCAGAAGAGCTATCCAGGAACTGTGTGTGTCTGTTTGGGCAGTCTATCCCTTCAGTCTCTGAAGTGGCCCCCCATTCGCGCTAGTGCTGCTGTGTCGGGCGCATGGTCGCGGCGCTGGCCTCGCGTGCCCGCCGCTCCTGCTCCTCACCTGCGGCACGACTCTCCTCGACAAGCTGCGAGCCACGCATCGGGTCGCCCTCGTGCATGGCTAGCACCCGCCTGCGCGCCTCCCACACCAATGGCCCCTCCTTCTGCGCCCGCTCCTCCTCGTCATCGTGGTAAAAGTTGTCGTAGATGAACAGCCGCAGCGACGCCGGCACGTTGTCGCGTCGCGCGAGCTTGGTGGCCTCCCTGTTGATGTACATACGGATGGGCGTGGTGTATTCAAAGATGGCCGCCTCGGCCGCGTCCAGGTACGTGACAGGGGAGTGTAGCGTGATGTCGTGGATGCTCTTCTTCACCATCCCGCGGAAGCGGTTCGTCGCGAAGGGGTTGCCAGTGTAGTGCAGCCATGTGTCACCCCGTGCGTCCCGGTAGTCAGCGGACTGGCGCTCCTCCGGAGAGGGAAGGCGGCACAGGTCATTGGTGCGCCACTGCTGGATCGGCAGGACGCCCCCATTCACCTGTGCGGCGCCACTGTCTCCCTGCGGAGAGCCTGGACGCGAAAAGCAGTTCATCAGACGCTGCAGGGGTCCCCCACCGCGCGACGGCCCCACCAGACCTGGCGCGGCGTCGTCGTCGTGGGCGAGGCGGCCGTTGAGGAGCTGCTGCATCCCGTACTCGACGCCGGTGATCTTGGATGGTGGAAGGGGTGCCGTGGCGGCATTCCCCGTGGCCGTAGACGCTAGACCAAGCTGCTTCTGCTGCGCTGCGTCTTCCTCCAGCAGGAGCTCCGCTTGGTGGCGGATGAGCTGCGCGACGATCTTCGCCGATCCGGGGGCGAAGTCCATCGCATGGTCGCCAAATCCACAGCACACAAACGTGTTGAGGGCCCCGCCACAGTGGTCGATGATCGGAACACCGTCGGGGGTGAAGGCACGAGTGTAGACCTCCGCTGAAAGAGGACCTGAGGCGCCACTGGGCGAGGTCAGCGACGCAGAAGGCGCACTGTCCTTGGCACCGATGGTGCTCTTCTGAGCACCAAACACCTCAACAAGGGGCAGCTCCTGGTCGCACATCACACGAACAAATGCCTCCACGCGAGCAAGGACACGGCGGGTGGTCGCGTTCGCACTGCTGGTGTTCGCCGCGGTACTGGTAGCCTGCGTCGTGTCAAACGACATGAGTCCCGTGATTGTGTAGCGGTCCGTCGCCGGCGTCTGGCCGCTCGCCGCATGGATGCTGTTGCTATCAGCCCCTGTGGACACGGCTGCTGGTGGGGCGGTCACGAGCGTGCCGCTGTAGCGATCCGATGTCGTCAGCGGGTCCTGTTCCCGTGGGTGGAAGTGGTAGCCGAACAAATTACAGGGTCCGGAGAGCAGCACCAGGGCCGACTCGTCCGTGCTTGTGGGGGTGGGGAAGAGATTCTTCACACCTGACAATGCACCTCCCTCCTCTGCCCCCTCGTTCACTGTCACCGCCACACCGGAGAGGCCGGCCACCGGCAGGCGCGCAGTCTGTGCCGTCAACAGTCCCGTTCCACTTCCCGCTGCGAGCACCACAATGTCATACGAGGCCTCAGCAAAAATGCGCTTCCCAGGATCCTCCGGGTCGGGCCGCGAGAGGCGAATGCTGCGCGTCGTTTCCGTGTCATACTTGAGATAAGTGCGGAAGTCCTCCACGCGCTCGTTGAGGGCGAACCGAACGTTGAAGAGGTCACTGCAGACACCCGCCAGCGTGCGCGTCCACCCCACCGGGTCGACCATCAGCGGCCGATCGTGGGCCGTCGTCACTGGCACCAATGCCTGTGTCCCTGTCGGAGACAACGGGGTCGAAGGTGCAGGTGCGTCGGCAGTGCTGCCTCGGCGCAGCAGCTCACTTACCTTCACCTCGCACGGGCGGATGTGCTGCTGTAGCTGCGGATGCTGACCAGCCATCTTTTCCACCGTCTGTCGGCTCAGCCGGGAGAGGTTGTTCGTGTAGAACATCACCTCGTCCTCGCAAAAGTTGGAGCGTGAGCGGGCAAGCACCCAGCGGCGCAGCGGCACAGAAAAGAGTGAGTTGAACACGTGGTCTGTGGTGATGATGGCGGGGCACGCTGAGGGGAAGAGGCCTTTCATCACCTCGTCCCTCAGGCGTACCTGCGACAGTGACGGCTTGATTAGACCGACACCGACGAAGGGGAGGGAATACCGAGTCTCGCCGGAAGCGATCGTGTCCTTCTGCTCAAAGACGGTGACATCGAAGCCTAGCTTACCCAGCTCATACGCAACATGGACACCCGCGATCCCGCCTCCAACAACGGCCGCGGTGGGAGGGGATAGGTTGAATCCCTGGAGGGGGTCGACCTTCTCGTTCGGGTCGAGGAACTGCTGCGTGTTCGGCAGCCGCTGTGAAGCACTCGTCAGCTTCGACGCGCCATCGACGGACAGGTGGCTCCCCATGAGTGTGGTTCGATAATGTGTTCTTTTTTTTTCTGGAACTGTAACAATTTCCTTTCCTGTCTGTCGCTCGTGGCTCAGCAAAAATGTACTCTTGTTAAATCTATGTTATGGCTCGCGTAGAATAGCAACCGAAGAGAAAACGTGGCGTTCGGAAAAAAAAAGGAATGAGACCGGCCACAATTCACGTTGCCACCACAACCACTGTGAACGGCTCTACAATTTCAGCTGTCTAGTGATCAATTAGACGCATGTCGTTTTAGTAAGCGCAGGATGAAAAAAATAAAATAAAGAGAAGAGAGAGAGAGAAGGGGTACAGCAGGAGGGTGGCAACAAGTGGCTGATATTCGCAAATCATGTGCAGTATCTACTGCAAGCCGCAGAGCCGGTAGCACACTTGGTAGTTGAAGTACTTACAAACTTCGATGCTCGACTACTGGTTTATTGTTCACAATCGGCCAGGCACCTGTGAGAGTGATGACGACATATTCCTGGTTGCCATAGCTGCGACATACTGAGCCACATACCAGCACTGTTAGCCGATAAGAACAACGATAGTATTGTTCACACAGCGCCCTAGTGACACAGTGTTCCATAGAAATGATATTCCTTTTCGTTGTGTTTTTATTGCGGCACGTTATGCCTGTATGAGGTTACCTTTAAGCGTTGTGATTAAACACAGGAAACGCCGCAGGTGGTGCGGTTGTGCTACCGCACCACCTTGTTGATGTTCGACTATGTGGCGCGACGAGTGTGCGTGTGTGTGTTACTGGGCGGACTGCAGAAATGCTGGCGCCGCATCCTTAAGCCACTCCTCCTGCACCACGGAAACGTCCTTCATGTAGCGCTTAGTAGTGCGGACGACGCTGTTAAAAATGACCATCGCGGGCTTGCGGCGGTGGGAAAAGAGCACACTAGATGGGTGCAAGTGCACAGGAAGTTGGCCGACGACGGTCTGGTACATGCCCAGCTTGGCGTTGAAGAAGGCAGCGTGCAAAAAGAAGCCGAAGCAGAGCGCCCGACGCACCAGCTCAAAGTCCTGTCGCCGCGCTGGCCTGCCCGTCCGCACGGGGCCACCGCCAAAGTCATCTAGATCGTCCTCCATCGCGTCCCTCGTCCGCTTACCGTTCCGATGCGGCTGGTTGCCCGCTGCCCCGTCCATCACTACCGCCCGTAGACTGCCGCGGATCATCCCAGCGAGCACTTCCTCGTCGTCCTTTTCGGAGAGGATCGACATGAGCTGCGTGACAATGTCGTCAGCCTTGAGCATCTGCCTGTGGCTTAGGCAGTTCGTCTCGCACCACGCCTTGCGCTGGCTCTCCGGGGTTCGCCGGTAGGTTTGGTAGAGGCTAAGGAGCGTCGCGTGGTCACCAGCGGCCTTGGAGAAGGCGGCGCGGCACCGGTCGGCGCCGTCCTTGCTGTCCCTGGAGGTGAGGAAGATGTTCTCCGTGTTGGTCATCGCGATCACCGTGACCGCGTCCTGCGCGACGCCGAGGGCCTTCGCCGCCAACAGCACCATCGCCGACATGGGCTCGATTGGGAAGTCCGTCAGGCGCCGGCCGAGGGGCGTGATCTTACCGTTCATGTCTAGCGCCTGGAGCAGCATGAGCGTCTCTTCAGCCTTGATCACTGCCTTCGTCTCGGGCTTGTCCATAAACTCAAAGTCAAGGATGTGATCAATGCTCAGCGACTTCATTTGCAGCACAGTGCTAGTGAGACTACTGCGTTGAATTTCCGGAGTGGTGTTTTCAGACATCGACTCAAAGGCGCTGGAGGTAAACAGCCGGAAGCACTTGCCCGCGCTCATACGACCCGCACGGCCCGCACGCTGCGTGGCCTGTGCCCGGCTGACGTCCACCTCCGTCAGCGCCTCCATGCCGCTCTTGCTGTTGAAGTACTTGGCCTTTACGACGCCGGTGTCCACCACATACTTGATCCCTTCCACCGTAATGGACGTCTCGGCGATGTTGGTCGCGAGAATGACCTTGCGTTGCCCCCCAGTCGCCGGCTCAAACACGAGGAGCTGCTGCTCATACGGCATCGCCGAGTACAGCGTTAGCACGTAAAAGTCAGGCACGCTATTCGGCAGCGACTTGAGGCGCTCCTCGAGGATGCGCTTCGCATCCTCAATCTCCTCCTGCCCTGTGAGGAAGCAGAGCACATCACCGGGTGGCTCCTTCTGGTGGATCTGCAGAATCGTGCTGACAGCGGCCTCCACGTAGTCCGCCTGTGGTTCAATGGTGTGCATGATGGTAACCGGGAAGGTGCGGCCATGCACCACGCCAATGGGTGCGTTCCACCAAAACTTGGAAAACTGCTCGGCGTTCAGCGTGGCAGACATGACGACAATTTTCAGCGGTGACGACTGTTGGCGCCGGCGCGCAATATCCTTGAGGAGACCAAAGAGGACATCACCGTGGAGGGTGCGCTCGTGAGCCTCGTCGAGGAGAATGCAGCTGTACTTCTTCAGCTCCGGATCGGCCTGGATCTCGCGCAGCAAAATACCATCCGTGAGGAACTTGATGCGTGTCTTGTCCGTACACGTGTCATCGAAGCGGACCGCGTAGGCTACCTCGCCGCCAACCTTCCCGCCGCGCTGCTTCGCCACGTGTCGAGCAATACTGACGGCAGCCACACGGCGTGGCTGCGTGCAGCCAACAATTCCGCCCTCGTGCCGCTGTGCCTTCTCCATCGCCGGTCTGATGACATCGTCCCAGACGTACTGTGGAATTTGGGTCGTTTTGCCGGAACCCGTTTCGCCTACAATGATGACCGCGTCGTTCTTGCGAATCATGCGCACAATCGCGGCGCGCGCCTCCTCCACAGGAAGCCGCGCCTGTTGCTGCTGCGGCTGCTGATGGGGAGGGGACGCCGCGGCGGCAGTTGCTGTGACCGGCCGCCCCGCCGCGCTTGTTCGCACGCCGTGCTTATGCATCATTGCCAGCTTAATGATTACTGTTAGCTACAGATGTGGGTATGTGACTATATCGAAGTCGTGTGGGGGGATAAGAACGCTTTTTTCGAGGCACAGATTAGGGAAGTTACGTTGAGTGTAGTGAGTGTAGTACAGGTTGACATGTTGTGACACACACACGCAGCGAGGGGAAAGAGAGTCTGGGAGGGAGACACACTCAATCACACATTCGTTGGCGCCGTGTCGGGAGGTGTGACGTGCTTTCACATATCCCAGCGAAGAGCTCTACTACACGGTAACTCCCCAAACGCCTCGCTCCTCCCCACCCAGGCTCTCTTTCAGTAGGCAGGGAGTAGTCGTATACTCACATGGCAATCAAAATATGCTGAGCGGTTATTTGTAGGGATTTCAAATGTGAACAGTTATTACTTCTGCGGGGTGGCAAAGAAGCCAAGAGCTCACTCACCAGCCACTGCCACCCGAGGAGTTCCTACTCCTTCATGCGCGGAAAACAGAAAAAAACTCGTTTCTTAGGATTGCTGAGCAGGCAGTGATAGACAGAGGTGTATGGGATCAGAAACGGGGGCATGAGAGGCGAGGTTGTGGTGCACCATCCTGTCCTCTGCTCCCTTTTATCTCTCCTACCCCCATATATCTAGGTCCTTTGTGTCACCTGCCTGCGCCGCGCTCCAGATGCATCAATTACACAAGGATGCGAGGTTGCCGCCGAACTGGTATTCTACTGGCACCGAGTTGAAGAAGTGGTGGAATTGGTAGGACGTGTACAAGTGGAAAGGGATGTCCAGGGACTGCAGCCGAGACCACTCCGCCCTCGCCGCGTCCCCCATCGGCGTCTTCGCCCGCATAGCCGTGGACAGCAGCTGGTGCCCCGGATAGGTGGCCTCCGCCCACTGCTCTGCCACGGCGATACCAAGGATAATTGGCATCGCCCGACCCTTCAGCCAAATGGGCATGCGGTCGTGAAACACCTTCCAGAAGACGTACAGTGGCGGGGTCACCATCACCAGCGGGGCGAACACAAGCTGGTATTTGACGAATCGGTAGGACGCCCAGAACTTTTTCTCTTCAGGCGTAGCGGGGAGCTCGTCGTTCATGCACATTCGGCGGCAATTGTCCATCAAAATCTTAATGTTGCGGATCTTCTCCCGGGTGTGGCGCTCGCTCGGGATGGGGAAAAGCGGCACGCGGTACCGCAGTCCGTCTGTACCCTCCCAGCTACGCGTCTGCGGGTCGTACGTGCCGTGATCCGTGTCCTCCATCGTTGCGACACCAAAGGAGGTTTGCGCAGTTCCCATGACAATTTGTGTAAAGTCACCCAGAAACGCGGCGACAGCGGACATCATGTCAATGAAGGAGGGGATGTTGTCCCCGATGCCGGTGTTGTAGTGCGACATGGTTGCCTACGGGGACCTACTACTAGCTCTGTTCTGGGCGTTGAATTATGATATATATATATATATAGAATGTGTGAAGGTAAAAGTGATGGTAAATGTACTAGGGACGACCATCACGATTTTGCATGAAAAAGGGTGGTGGGGAAGGGAGGAATGTTTTTTTTGAGCGCACGACACCCCCCCCTCCTTATTCTTATGACTGCGCTGTGGGCAATTGAGGGTGCACACATCATCTTTCAACGCGCTAAATGATGAATGTGTTTGCACATGTGTACGGGAAGGGGGGAAGGGGGGGGACTGGGAAACCGCGATATTTGGCAAGCGGTGTCCGGGACCCACACAAGTGACAATTGTCACCCCCCACATTGATGATACGTTACATCTGAATTTTTTTTCTGTGAGTGTTACTATTGTGAAAAGCTGTTTAGGCAAAGTTCTTGGACGATCAAGAGAACGGGAGAAGATCGCGCGGCTGATCCCTGGACGTTTGAGTGCAGACAGGTCATGCTTCTAGTCCGAAATGAGCTGGTTTTCGTGAAGCTCTGCCATTCGGGCACGGCAAT
>AUXJ01001151.1:0-25511 GCA_000482205.1 Herpetomonas muscarum
GGTGGGTGTGCTCCGGCAGGGGCGTACGCTGAGGTGTATAGCAAGCAATTTCCCCAAGGAAGGGAAAATGATTCCTACTGCCGGGGCAGCGGAACTTTGAAGGGGGAAAGTATCTGGAGGCCCGCAACACGGTTCAACGAGTAATTTGGGAGACAAGGACGATGGTAGAGTGTGTTACTTTTGTTAGAACGTGGAAGTTGGGGTTTGAAGAAGGAAGAAGAGAAGAAGATATGTCTTATCATTGAGCAAAACCAAAAAGAAAGGGGCGGGCGAGATGACAGCATTGTAGTGCGCTCACGAGAACATAAACGTCGGGTGAGGGAGATTAACGCCGTTGTCACGTGCACAAGGATGGGGAATCGTTTACCGGGGGTGGAGCGCTGGGGGACGACTGGTTATTGGAATCTATAGAGGATCACCACAGGGTGGCAGCCTCCTTCACCAGGAACTCCTTTGAGCTAGTCTCCGCGACACACCGCACCGGAGCTGAAACCTTCGCGAGAACCTTCGCCAGCGCAGCGGCCTTGCGCTCGGCCCGCTGCGCGTTCTTCTCGTCCTCGATGCGCATCTCCGCCAGCGTGAGCAGCCACCAGTGGTGCGCAGAGCTGCCCCACGCCTCCGCGGAGCTGCCTGTCGTCGGCGGCGGGCACACCCACGTGCGAAGCGCGGCCGTGGCCGCAGCCCACCTGCTGGCAGAGCGCCACCAGCGCGCCATCGCGCTGAGGTAAAGGTGCTCGCACAGGATCTTGGTCGCACCGTAGACCTCGACGAACGCCTCGTACTCGGGCGGCGGGGGAACGGCAAAGCTGGCCGCTTCCTCCGACGCAGACGTGCCACGTGGGGCGACGGGGACATTTGCCACCTCGTTGGGCTGCGCCGCAGTTGTGTGAAAGCGGACGGCGCACTCCAGGCTGTACGGGTTCCACGAGTAGGTGGAGGACAACGTGGTAAGCCCGCGCGCCTGCATCGTCTGCGTCAGCTCCGTCCACCACGCGCTGCACGCCGCAACCCACTCCTGCTCCGCGACCGCCTCAGAGGGCGCAGGGCAATAGCGGCCAACCACGTAGTAGCAGGAGGAGTAGAGCGGGTGAGCTTGCAGGCGTGAGAACCACAGGTGCATCGGGGAGTAGTTCGCGGCCTTACAGTGCACGGGCGGCTGCGGCGGCATCCAGTGAGAGGACGCGCGGCTAGGGAAGTAGTGGGAGACCTCCCACACCATGTCCAGCACGTGGACGGACGCCGGCTTGACGAGCACATCCTCCTTCTCCTCCTGCGTCTTCTCAATCACAGCCTCCTCCTCCACCTCTTCCGTCGAGGGAACCTCAAGCACAGACTGCTCCTCGTACTCAGAGACGTTGGGGAACGCCTCCTCCTCGTCGCAGTAGTAGGGCACCTCACGCTGGAAAGAGACGCATTCCTCGGGATCCTCGTTGACGACTGCAATGCGGCTCGCAATCAGCGTCGACTCGTCTTGCTGCTCCTTCTTAACGTCCTCGTAGGGGAGAAAGGTCTCATTATACAGGGGCTGGGAGCTGGTCAGGTACTCCGACGCCGGCTCAGCGGCAGGGGACACGCGGATGACACAGGGCATCGTGACGGGAACGACGACGAAATAAAATGAAGTATAGGACCGGTAAGAGTCGACTGGAATGATATTCAAGAGGTCCGCTGTAAAAAAAAGTCAAAGCAAAACAAGAGAGGTTTCTCGCAAACTAGATGACTAGATGTTTATTTGGAAACTCTACTGTACTTGTCCTCTACCTACAATTTAAAAGATAAGTGAATGTCTCGAAAACAAACTCTTCTAAAAGCAAACGTTAACAGAGCGTTGGGGGTTCGGTTTTACTATATATCGTCTTTCTTGTTTACTCACTGTGACGCTGATAGCGTTACTTAAACAGACTTACTATATGAATTGCGAAAGGGAAAGTATCACACCAGTGAGTAAGGAAAAGGGAAAACAGGCAATCAGCGCACAAAGGAATGAATCCGGAGAGGCATGTTATTAAATGTGTGGCCGTTCAGGTGCAGTGACTATCTCAACACTCTTTCCATTGCATGGGACACGGAAACCCCCCCCCCCCCCACTACGCACCCGCTATGCGCAGACTCTCATACCATTAGATGGTCACCGATTACTTTGAGAGGGAGAGAGAGCGGGAAGTCACACACCATGATAGAAAGCTGGTCATGCCCGGAGCGACTGTGTAGTAAACATGTCTACGCACCTTCATCATAGTGCTGACAGTTATGGTCCATTCGTGCGGGAAATGTTAAGGAGAGTGATTGGTCTTTGCGGATGATATTACTATAATCAACAAAATACAACGACAACGGCAGAATCGACAACAGTGGCGAGAGGAGCACTGGCGTATTTTTTTTTGTGGAGGGGGGAGGGGGAAAGGCTCATCACGCCAGTCTGGAAGGAACAAAGCAACGAAACCCCAACGTGGTTTACTACAGAACACGGAGCCACACTCAAGAACAAACACAGCGACAAACATTACACAGCAGTCGCGCACAGACTTTGCTCGTCAGGGAGTCAAAAGCGTCACATCACGAAGCAACTCACGGAAAGAAAAAAAATATTGTGGAGGACAGTAAAAAAAAGACACAAGGAACGGTGGAATTGATTTCTCGGTAATGGCAACAGGGGATTGTGCTTTCACTTTTTTTTCCAAGACAAATATGTACGGCCGCCCACGAAGACTGTATGATTATGAGCGTGCATGGGAGAGACGAATAAATCACTTTGGTAGCGACAAGAATCCCTCTTTGCCGACAGGAGGTGTCTCACCGTTTAGGAAAGAAGAGGAACGGGAGGGAGAGAGAGAGAGAGAGACGAGGAGGGCGGGGGACTGGAAGAGGGAAAAGAGGCAAAGATCATATTCCCCATACGCCACGCACATACAGCGGATATGAACGGCATGGCTGCAAGTGATGGTGAAGGAGGGGTACGTTGCAAGAGAAAAAGAGGTAGGAGATGAAAAGGGCAAGTACCCGAAGCACCAGGCATACCACACACATATAATTATAACAGAAAACAAAAGCACGCACAGTTAGACCAATTACACGACACAGTCAGTAGCCAACCTCCCTCAAGGGAATTTGAGAAACAGGTAGGGGGAGCTGTAATGTTAGTGGGCAGGATCACACGACCTTGAAGGGGTGAAATATATATACACACATATATATATATTACCCCCTCCCCAAGTGTAGGTCAATCGTCTCACCAGCTACCCACCTGCTTCAATGCCCTTCTTAAACGCCGGCGATGTGTGTATGTCACCCTACTTAATTGTCAGCTGACACCGTTGGGGCGTGGTACTTGATGGAATGGCAGGCGGTGATGAAGCGCTCAGTGGGCCACGTGCGGTCGTGAAGGATCGTGCTACAGCTATAGAGAAGGGTGGGGCTCACCTCCCACTCGCAGCGGCGCTGGAAGGCAAGGTACGACTTCACGGCCGTGGTGTTCTGCGCCTTTCCCCCCTTCTTGTTAGACTTGCGCTGCTGCGGAACGTTGCTACACTGCTCCTCGGTGCATTCCACAATGTCGCCGTCGTTGACGGAGTATTTGTTGACGTCGTCGTCGGAGATGTGCACCTCGAGGAAGGAGCCATGCAGGCCACTGATGAGGGCGTCCTCCTGGCCGTCCATGGCGAACGCGTCAAAGGTCCACATCTGGGCGTCCTCATCGAGGCGCCCGCTCCAGATGCGCACCTTCACCGACTTTGCGTCCTCACTGGGGTAGGTGAAGTTGCGGCTGTCGTACGCCGCCACTTGCATCCCATCCGGGTTCACGAACACGACACCGCGCGCGAAGTCGGCATTGGCGTTGAGGCACTTGGTGATCTCACTCACCTTGTAGTGTTCTAGGAGGCGGAGTGGGCCGTTCGTGGGCAGCTTGCCGAGGTGGTCCTTCAGAAGCTTCACGCGATCCATCAGCAGCATGTTGGCTCCGCCGTGACTGCCAAACACCATCATGTCCGCGATGTAGATGACGGAATTTAACATGGTCGCCTCCAAGCTGAAGACGCAAGACGGCCCAGCAAGGGCTGTGCCGTTGCTCGCAGCAGCAGCCGCGGCCTCCGCGTTGATGTGTGCCAGCGCCTCCATCATCGGGGCAGGGACGTCCTTCAGCTGGAACACGATGCGGTAGGACGGCAGGTGCACGTACACGCCATCGCCGTAGCCAATCACGGAGACACGATCGCCCCAGATCCACGGGACAATTAGGTACGACTTCAGGTGGAGGGCGTGGCGGCTGAAGAGGGCGTACTCGAGAAGGTAGTTCGGGGAAGAGTAGGGGAATCCATACGGGAGCGTCTCGTGGCCAAGCGTAGCACACTCCGCGGCGAGAATGCTGTCAACCAGCTCGGGATCGTTGACAAGGGTGCAGTTAGGGATAAAGTTGACCTCGGGAAGCTCCAGTGGCGGCAGGCCGCGGCCCTCCACCTCCTTCAGCTCGGCCAGACTGTTCTGCACCACCGTGTCTAGGTCCTGGTCGCCGTCGATCACGGCGATGGGCGTGCTCTCGTTGCGGTTTGCGTTATGCGTCTCCACCATCTCGCCAAACTCAAAGCTCTCCGGGTGAGCCTTGCGCTGCTTGGCCGTGTCAAAGCTCACGTCCCGAGCGACGAGCTGGCTCAAGTCGCTCGTAATGACAACCAGGTAGTCCAGGTGCAGACCCGCCTTCTCCAACATGAACACCACATAGTAGGGTTCAAACTTGTTGTTGATGAGAGCGTCGTCAATAACAATACCCTTGATGGAGTCCTTCCTCGCGAGCAGCTCCGTGAGCGGGGCGAAGCGCTCCGCCAACGAGTTGTACTCCTCATCCTCCTCCGCGTACTCCTCGCCATCGTCGCTCTTGGCCGCAGAGTTCTTCACCTTACGGGGGGCCAGGGAAATGTACTCGTAGCCGCGGGACTCCGCAATCTCCTTCGAGACGGTCGTCTTCCCAGTCCCACGGTAGCCAGTGACCATGATCACCTTCGGCGCCGGCTCCTTCGCGTAGGACGGGACAGGCACCTGCGGCGGCAGCGGCGACTGATGCTGCTGCTGCTGCTGGTGCTGCTGCATAGGCGGCGACTGGTTGACCATCGCAGCATTAGGCGGCGGGGGGAGAGGGGTGTGGTGCTGGGTGCGGTTCTGGTACGGCGTGGCCCCCATACTGCCGGAAGAACCACCACCCATCTGGTTAGGAGACGCGCGCTGCTGTTGTTGCTGCTGCTGCTGCTGTTGCTGGGGCTGCTGCTGCTGAGGTGGCTGCGAGATGTACCCGCCGCGGTACCCGCCGGCGCCTCCGCGACCCTGGTGCTGGCCTTGGAAGTTACCGCGTGAGTTGTTACGGTTGTAATTGCCCGCGTGGACGCCCATGCCACGACCGGCTCCGCGCTGAGGAGGCATAGGACCAGGCCCACCCATCATCCCAGCCTGTTGGTCATACCCCATCGGCGGTGGAGCGTTCTGCATCATTTGCTGCTGTGGCATCTGCTGCACGCCATAGCCGGGGTCCTGGTGCATGGGCCCGTAGCCGTAGAAGTTGCCCGGAGGCTGCATGTTAGCCATGCCACCACCATAGCCCATATTGTTGTTGTACATGCCCTGGTTGTGTTGAAACCCAGCACCACCATCGCGAGAGCCCCCACCGCGACCGCGACCCCCCCGGTTGCGGGGGTACTGCTGCTGGGCGGGCTGCTGCTGCTGTGGGTGGTATCCCTGGTTACCAGCGTTGTCGTAACCCATCTGGTCAGGGTAACCACCGGCACCACCGGCGCCTGCCGGGGGGCCCGTACGGCCCATGGGCGGCTGGAATGGCTTCGCGTCACCGTTAAGCATCTCGCTAAAAAAAAAAGCTTAACTCTGTCGGTGAGAAGTGGGCACCGAGTTATCGTCGCTGATGTGTGATAAGTGTATGCGTGTGGTTGAGTGGGCACGGTCGTTTCCAGTTCACGGACCAAGGGAGGGCTTTCTCCGTGGACTGTGTTATCTGGCGATCGTCAGGGATGAGGAAAGTTTCAGATAGATGTTGCTTGCACAACCGTACAGTGACAGTCACTGCTTTTTCTTATTTTGTTCGTAGAGGGAGAGAAGCTTAACCTTTATCGTTCACACGCTGATGGCGAGGATGTGGATCACAAAGAGCTGAAGCTGTGAAAAGAGAAGACAATACAAAAAAGAAGGCGAGTCGCCACAAGAAAACTGGACGTGGTAACAACGCTTGGTCAGCAAGAAGTGAGAATTGAGGCAAGGGAAATGGGACAACACAAGAGACGTTGGCTTGCCCTAGTTTCAGGTCGTCGATAGCGATGAGCGATTTCGTATGGAGAAGGTCGACGACACACGTAACTTAGTTTTGTGGACAGAAACGCAGAAGGTCACGAATGTGATAAGCAGCAAGCGTCAAGCTGGTGGAGATAAAATACAAATGACACCGGGGAAAAGAAAAGGTAAAATGTTATCCGCCTATATAGAAACGTCAATCAACAAAACACCACAGTGTTTACAAATCACAAAAAAAACAAAGGCGTAATGCTAGATGAACTAAATTGGTATTCACAAGAAGATTGAGTGAGCAAAGTTAGGGTAGTAAAACAAGGTGATCATTTCCAACCAAGAAATCTTAGCACTTCAGTTTTCATCAAACCGAACACCGCATGAAGAGCACTTTACATGTAAACAGACGCATGGTGCAGCACGGTATCGACTCATTTTATCGATACCGTAGGGGTGCTGCCATATACACAGCAGTTCCGATACAACCAGTGTACAGGAGGCCCCTGTCACAATACAGACACAACACAATCCTCCAGTAACTGGGTGGGTAGGAGGTCCGACGATGCAAGGACAACTCTTTTTTTATACTAGATTTGTTTCCGAAAAACATAAAGATTTAGAGAGAGAGCTTTTTCTTTACGAGCAATCGTTCGCAACGGCGTAGCCAAGCGTCACACAAACAGGCTTTGAAACGGTCAGTTAGGATGGATCATCCAAAGAAGAGTAACCGGGTAGGTTTGTGTTCATGTGCGTGTTTATTAGTGTGATGATAATGTGGCGTAATAATAACAAAACACACGCACAGCTCCGTTTCCTTGTTGGGAAGGATAGGAACTCATCCACTTTCTCCCATGCCGTTTAGTTCGGGACCACGCTGCTGCGAAACCGCCCCATCGACAAGTACAAATCACAAATACAAAGAGCAAGCAACAGCAAAAAAAAAAGGAATAAAGACGCATACCCCTGCTGTATAACAACTACAGAAGGATAGGAGCGAAGAAAACACAAATGTCCATGGCGCAAGAAAGAGTTTGTGAGAAACGAGAAATCTCCATACTCGTACTGTTGAGGTGCACTCGCGCACTGACGTAAATGATATAGGCCCAGGATGGGAGACACTCCGAGGGAAACGGGATCATTCTGCGCTTCACAACACCGACAATGGCCACGAAAATTTAAAAGGATCTGAGCCCCACGCGACTCTCACCAAGACACGAAGAATTCGTCTGTAAGATACAATTACAGGTTATCCTCGTCGCTCTCCAGCTGTGAGCAAAGATGCAGCAGCTCATCATACGACAGGTGCTGCAGCTGCACAATATCCCTAACAATGGAGAGCTTGTTTGGCGTCGGCTTATCCTCGCGTGTACGGTGGAACCCCCAGGTCGTCTGAGGCATGACCGCTGCCGCATTGTTGCCGTCGGCCGTCGCGGAAGGAGCACTATTCTTTCTCTTTTGGAGGTCAGACAGGTACAGCTCCACCACGGCGCTGTCGCGGATATTGTTCTCTTCCACCTCCTGCGCAGAGAACACGCCGACGGCGTTTGTGAAAGGCACCTCACGCACGCCCTCTGTCTCACTCACATCGGACACGTACAGAGCAAACTGCCACTTCCCGTCCTCGGGACGCTGCGTACCACCCTGAAGTCTGAAATCGGCCGTGCACATGCTTTGCGGCTTCCACTTAAGCAGCCACTTGTCAAGACCGTGACGATAAGGCGCAGTGTGCTGGAATACAATGCCATCAATGGCGAATGGCGCGCTTTCCAAGGACGGCAACATTTTCTCCAGCTGCTTGACCGGGACGTACTCCTTCAGCACGACGCACTGATCGTCAGGAGCGATGGAGGATCTCTTCTGCATGTCATGGAACCAGTCCTTCAGCAGGTTGTATCGACGGTTGAACAGAGCCTTCTTGGCCCACATGCCGTAGAAGTAGATGCAATCGATTACGTATAGCTTTGTACGGTCGCCATCTACAGTCAGCTCGCAGTCTAGTAGAACACCAAAGCCGTGACGATTCATGCTCCTGTCGTGCTTCTGCCGGATCCTGTTGGAGAAATTTTGGAAGGGGAGACCCTGAAACATCGGGTTCATGTCATAGCACGAGTGGTAGGTAAACGGGAAGCCAACAAACCCGTAGTCACGGTGCTGGCCCACAAGAAACCGCTGCCCGTCGACCTTGAGGGTGGCAAAGGCGGAGGTAATGCGCTCGCGCTTAGCGTTGTCGCTAAAGTAGCTGTTATCCACGTAGCCGCCGATGCTGGCGAGGGGCGTGCTATCCATACGACCAGTCGTATTTCCAATCGCAATGTGGACCTGCTGGCTAAGCTCCAGAAAATCTTCGTGGCGCTCAATTAGTGGGCAGGTGACGGACGGCTCCCCGACGCTGTTGGAGGGCAAACGCAGATCCCGCGGACGCCGCGGAAATTCGGTCTCGATGAAGTTAACGATAGACTTTGTGACCGCCTCGACGCTGAGGGTGCCTGCGTCCACCACATGAAGACTCTTGAGGGTGGAGTAGACCAAGTCACTGGCAGCGGCCTGCGCCCGCTGCTCGACCACGCGCCAGTAGTTGTTGACAGCCTTGTTTACACCCGTTTCGGCGCTGTTGTCGCGTACCCTCGCCCGCGCCATCCCGACGTCTGGATCCACCTGCAGCCAAACTGCCAGTGGAACAGGTAGGCCAGCCTCACTCAGTGCCGACTGCACATAGTACGCGTCCACCTCGCTCGAAACGATAAAACGGTCGAGCAGGAGGCCATTGTACTTCTTCTCGCTATGGGGCCCAAACTCCCGCTGAACCAGCGCGCGTAGCTCCTCGTACGGAAGCTTACCTTCCTTGAACCACGTCCCGGAGGAGATGGCCAGCAGGCCATAACGCTCCGCGAGGATCTGCGACTGGGTGGATTTACCGGCGCCTCGGCAGCCGTACAAGAGCACCACTAGCGGGTTGTCAGGGGTGGGCTTCGTAGTTGCGCGAGAGAGCCTGGCGGCCATAGGCTGGGGGGGCTTCCACGACGTCGGCACATACGCCTTTGCGGAGACCAGAGAGGCTATGGATGAGCGTTCCGGCGCACCAGCCTCACCGACAGTCCCCGGAGCACTAGGCTGTGGGCTCAACGGTGGCTGTGTCGACACCACCGGTTCAACAGGTGCGTTCCGCGGTACTGCTGGCTGAGGCGCGGATGCAGGGGGGACAACATGCGGCGACTGCAGCGTCGACGGCGGGCGACGGAACTGTGGAGGCTGCCACGTTTTCATCATTGACGGAGGACCAGGCGGTGCCTTGACCATAGCTGGGGGTGGAGCAACCGATGACGGCGCACCAAGATTCGTCTCGAGCGCGGGCGGGCGCCCTGGCAGCCCAACAGGGCCCTTCCGTACCCCTAGCTCCATCGGCGCCCGTAGCGGCGTCGGGACCGCCATGCCCTTTCCCATTGGTGCTGAGCTAATGCGAGGGGGAATCGCCGCAGGCGGCGGCACAGCGGCCGGCGCCATCGCTGGAGCCTCCTGCATCAACGGCTGGGCTTCAGTGGCGGCTGCTGGCGCTAGAGTCGCTGTGGACGGCTTCGCCGTCGCTGCCGCTGCTGCGGTAGGGGAAGATCCGAGGACTGGCTTCCCGAGAAGCGGCTTTCCCACTCCGAGCCTTTGGTGCGGCGGGATCCACCCCTTGGCCGCCGGTGGGCCTGGAGGAGGGGGTGCCTGTGAGGCGGGCGGGACGCCGCCAGGCGTCGTGGGAGTAGGTGGCACACCGGGTGAGCGATACGCGTCTCCGGCCGGTGTGCTACTAGGCACCGATTGGGAAGCTGGTGGTTGTTCCTGCCTTTGCTGTTGCATCGACTGCGGGTACTGCGGCTGGGGCGGAGATGGAGGCACGACTGATGGCGGATTGCCAGTAATGTTAGCCTGCCCAACCGGAGGTACCTCTACTCCCGATCCCGGCTGCGGGGCGGACACCGGGCCACGGGCCCCAAGCAAGGCGCCCATCGGCTTTATCTTCGACGCCACGATCTTGTGGTGGGGATGCACCCATTGCATGGGCGGAGCGGGCATGCTGTTGACGTTGTGGTGGTGTTGGTGATGGTGATGAGGCGCCACAGCAAGCTGCGACGGTCCTGCGGGTCCGATGGGACGGGGCACGGGGGCGTGGTTCTGTTGCGGAGATGCGACATGCGACGGTGGTGCCGATGGAGGAGCCGATGGGACGCTCGTAGGAGGTGGAGAGAGATTCGCTGCTGGTGGGTAACCGATCTCGGGAGCAGGCTGCTGTTGGACACGCGGGGCGTGGCTCATTTCGTCACTCCCGTTTACGGTGTATGGTGCGTTCATCGAGCTCTCAGCAGCGGCAGCGGCGGCCGCAGCGGCTGCTGCTGCAGACGCAGGCCGCGGGAGCCCAAATTTCGAGGGCAGGGACTTTCCAGGAGAGCGCGGAGCCGGCGCGAAGCGGTTCGGCGGAGGTGCTGCCTCGCCTCCCGTGTTGTCTAGAGGGCTGGGGGCGCCCACCATGCCTATCGGCGCTGCGCCTGGGGGCATGAGGTCCGAAGGATTGAACGAGAAGCCACTGAGGAGTGGCACCGCCGGCTTCGGCGTGAAAGCCTTGGCTTCCGGGTTTGGCCTGAACTCGGGTGCATCCGGATTCGGCACGAACGATAGCTTCGGCTTCTCCGCGGCCGAGGACCTGGAACCACCGAACCTGCTCGGATCGAACGCCGGAGCGTCAGGATTCAGTTGCGCCATTTGATTGCTTATTCTTTTAATGTCGTCTTTTTTCTTTTCCCAGTGTGATAAAGTGCTACAAAATAGATGAACACGCCAAAAAGAAAAACGAGTTGTTGTCAGTTAGGTCTGTATCAGCGTAAATAGGTATATAAAAAAGAAAGGTAATAGAGCTCAGTGTTTTCACGATGGTGACAAACGGATCGGTTGAAAGAAACACTGACGTCCTGGAAGGTAGCACGCTGGGTGACGGAGGTACAATAAAAAAAATCAGTGGAAAAGGAAACAAGGAAACAACAAGTCTTGCAAAGCCGCGTGACAATTGACGGCTTGGAAAAAAAAAAGCCAAATCAATGAAAGCAATAAAGATACGAAAAGGACAAAAAAAAACAAAGAGACAGGCTCAACACGAGAAGCACACGCCGACGTTGCAAAATCACGCACCTGCACACGCACACACCCAAACACTATGACCTGTGCGAAGTGATGAAGATATATGTGACTGGACTCGGAGAGTAGACTACAAGTGTTGACGCCACCACCCTGCTAATACACGAGAGGATACGGAGAGAAGGTCCAGGACGTACAGTGTATCCGGGCGATAGCCTAAGCCGCACTAACGCAAAGGAAATCAAACTACACTAGTCTCACCGACAATTATGTGACTGATGTATCATAAGGGTGAAAGGAAGATATGGTAGGAGTGGTTAGACGAGGACAGATAGGCATACTGGTATCAACAAAACCTATTCCTCTGCGTAGTGATTACATTTTCTAGGCGCATCCTAATGCCTTGTCTGAAGTGGAGGTCATCTGACTGGACCTACAGGGCATTGCTCCCAGGAAAGTGGGGGGGAGAACGAGGAGATGTACGTGTATCCATTTCGGTAAAGAGATATTTGCTTGTGTGAATGATATGCTTTGATTGGCATTACGAGGTTATGGCAAAGTCGTATGCCGTCAAGTGGAAATGGGTGGTAATAGGACCCCAATACACTGCTTGAGTAGCCCTTCACGAACAGTGATCCATGACACTGTACGTCGTGCCGATCCGCAATACGCTCTGGAGGCCCACGCGACCTGCTACTCAGCAATAATATTCTTGTACTCACCCTTGAGTCCCTCCTCGTATGAGAAACGCTTGGGTGTTCTCCAGTCCGCACCAAAGTACTCCTCCAAGTATGATGTGGGCGGTAGGAGGAAACTTGAATCAGATTCGCAAGTGGCGCTGCTTTCGACACTGGGTTCTCTGCCACAAAAACGTGTCTTGACCAGGTTTGCCCGGAATGGTGTGTGCCAGTAACGGTACATGCCGTGAGCGCGTTTATCGGCCTCCTCATAATATGTCGCACACCAGTCAAATGGCCTTCCACAGTTCACACCCTCTTCTCCAGACGATTCATAGTACACATTCATGTCGACGCGGACGTGTGTGTCTGCATGCAATAGCCGCACTTCGAGGCCAAAATTGACTGAGCCGCACACATCAAAGACGACGAAGCCACCGTGGCAGGTGAGGTCAGAGAGTATCCGTTGCACTGCACCCCCGGCAAGGGCGGCATCGCTCTCCTCAATACGGTGGTCATGCTCGGCCGTAGTTGCGTCAGAGGCAGCAGTGAGTTGCTTTCCGAGGTGGACAAGGTCGTGCCAGTACACGCCCACATCAATGTCATCGTCGTGTGGAATAAAGAACCCCTCACGATGGGCTCCCAGGGCCGTTCCGCACACCAGTATTACCTTATCGAAGCGCGTATGACTTTTCAGGACCGTCTGCATCGAGAGGAGGGCTGCTTGGAAGCAGAGCTGTTTCTCCACACCACCGGGTGACAGACACTGTGTCGGCACTCGGCTGAGGTACGCGAGGAAAGCGTTGGCTCTGTGTGCACCCCGCAATAAGGTAGGCAGCGCCACCGTGTCGTGACAGGGGAAGGAGAGGCCAATGGGCGTCGTCACCGCCTGTTCCTCCACCTCATCCTGTGAGAGTTTCTCCTTGGACTCCGCAAAAACACCACTTTTCGACAGTGTCAACCATCGGAGAAGGGCCTCACGAGCAAGGTTTTCTCTGGAGAGCAACGATGCTGGGTTTTGTTTTTCATGTGGCACCCTGCTGGGCGACTTGTACTTTGAGTCAACAGCAGCAAATGATGATGATAACGCCGGCGAAGAGCTGTGGTTGTGTGTGTTAGACTCATTTCTTGATACAGCGGCCTCTCCCACAACCGCCGTAGCGTGACTGCAGATTGTGCAGTTTACCGAATGTATGTGCGGTCGGAAGAGCTTCATAAGAGTCCTACATGAAATTAGCATCAGAGGGAAAAGTAAGTGCTTGACATCACAACTAGCTTTCGGGCAGTTCAAATGCAAAGGAGTACACGCACGCTCACGACAGCGCTGCGGTTTTTTTTTGAAATCAGTGTCTAAGAACGGAGAGTGATATCATCGATAAAGAAGGGTCAAAAGCAAAGGAGGGGAAAAAACAGAAGATGGTGTTAGCGGGGTATGTCATGTAGTACGAAAGAAAGGAAGTTCTTCTGTCGTTGTTGTGAGACGGTGGTCAGTGTGTATATCATGAACCTCCTTCACAGTATAGAAATACCATGCACTGAAGTATACCCACCATATTCATCATTTTTCAACCGTACATGAGTGAACTCGGGTCAAAGGAGAATATCTGTCTTGGCCTTGGAATCACTAACCTATATATCTACGTTTCTGTATGTGCGTAGATGTGTATATTAGACTTTTCTTTTAAAAAGTGGCACGATGCTTATTAACTACGTGATATCGACACCCAACGGCAGTTCCAGCAGCGGATAGTGAATATGGACAGGGGGGGGGGGGTAATACAATGCCGAACGCAACGGTAATAAAACAGTAACAACCAAAAACCAAAAACAACTAGTCAGGGAACACGGCCGGGGGGGGGGGGGGGAGGGGAGAGGTCTGTGAAATTGCGTAAACTGCACCACTCACAAAAAAGTACCAATGCAGCCTCTCTAGAATAGTGCCGTCTCCGAGTAGATAACAGCCCCCACGTCAAACACGCTCTCGACCTGCGTCGATGCACGGGCTGCGAGGGCCTTACGTTCGCGCGTGTCGAGCAGGAACATATCCTTCAGCAGCGGGGCGTGCATGAGCCTTTCCTTGGCGCGCATCGAGAACTTGGCGTCGTCCTGGCGAAACCCGAGGAACATGCGCGGGGGCAACCCTGCCGTAGTTGGGACGAACATGGGCAGCCGGCCAGCAATAAACTGACTCGTTAGGTTGGCGCGATCACTTAGGGGCACAATAAAGCCCACCTCACCGTAGTTCGTCACGTAGACGGCCGGGGAACCCGCCGTGGTCTGAGAGCGGAAGCGTAGCAACTTGACGAGACTCCCACCAGCAAGTCGGTACTCGCCGTCCATGGTGAGGAGGGACTCAAGCAGCTTTGTGCGTTTTTCGCCGCCTTGTGCCTGCTGCTGCGACGCGTCCCGCCGGTTGCCCGCACGATTCCCCTGGGCCGCCACCGACTCCTGCACGCGGGGGGTGTAGCCCATCACGGCAATGTTGCGGTCGCTGTCGCTCGCCACGAGGCCAAACGAGCCACCGTGGTAGAGCATGTCCGCGCACACGACCGAGTACTGATTCACATCCTTGCCGAGCACCGTGAGCGTGTGGTTCTCTGCCGAAAAGCGAGCCAGGGTGGCAGAGGTGAAGAGGTCGCCGAAAATGAGGTAGTTGCGGAACGCACTCATGTGGGTTACGTAGGCACCTGCGTACAACATTGCGACTGTCTCAAGCTTCTTGGTGCGGTAGTCGCAGCGGAACACGCGAATCGTACCACCGACAGCGACGGCGACGTTGCCCTCAATACCGGTGACCGCAGTCGCAGGCCCCTTTAGCGGCTCGCTGTGGATCACACGCAGCTTCTTTTCACCCTCAGCGTGACGCGAGGCCAGTAGAATCAGGCGGCCGCGGGTGGTTATATCTTCACCGAGAGGGAACGCAGTAGCCAGAGCGCAAACAGGACCCATAGCGGACCGCGGCGAGGCATCCATCGAGGTGTCCCGCGGGAGCGAGATGCACTGCGCACTGAGCACCTTCTCATTCTCTTCCAGTGGAAAGGTATCCGTGCAATTCCAGTCCTCACAGGAAAAGAATCGAACTTCGTACCGCTCGTTGACCGGTACAGGAGCGCCTGTCTTTGCAGCAGAAAGCGGAGGGAGTGCGTGATGATGCTCAACCGTCACCGTTTTCTGCCCCTCCTCACTCCAGTTGATCCGCAGATGGACATCGAAAGAGGCCTTCTTGAGAGAGAATGGTTGAGGGGACGAGGTCACCACGTAGCAGCTGTGAGCAGCCGAGCTGTATACAATTTTGTGCGGCGTGACCCCCAGAGGAACCCGCTGAACCCACCAGCCTGAACCAAGAGACTGCCCAAACATTTGCATGGAGGCGAAGTCAACGTAGCCCTCGCGGCAGTAAACGTACCCGCCTTCCACAAGACGGGAGCGGAAAGGTGCGAAGCCGCGCACGGCACCCGTCGTCTGGTGCCGCGTGAGCACGAGCTCCTCACGCTCCTCGTCGTAGGTGAGGAACACCGGATTCTGACCGCAGACGTACACCCCATCAAAGCCACCCACATCCTGGAAGGAGATGAGGCGCTCGCTGCTCTCCCGAACTGTGACGGTGTCGCTTTCCAGGTTCGCCCTCTCCACGGCGAGTCGCCGCTTCTTCTCTTCAATAGATTCCATCCTGTCTGGCTCAGGAACCACGTCGAGGAGGTGGTGCGTGCTCTTGATTAGACGCCACGGACCGTAGCAGTCGGCATCCACAATGCGGTAGAGAACCAGTTCACCGGAAGAGGTGATCAGTGACAGCGTTGCGACACCACGGCCAGTTGCCGCGGCGCGGGCGGCGTCACCGCTGGGGTGATCGAAAATGTTCATGTGCGTCACCGACGGGAAGACGGACTTGTTTAGCCGCTCGCTAAGCTTCTCCAGTGGAATTGGGAGGCCATCCACGGCGACGGATGGCAGAACAGCAAAGTTCTCGATGAGCCGCGTCATCTTGGATGTCGCAAGGTCGTAAAAAACGAGCGCATCCTGCTGTATCGCGACCAGTTGTCCCTGTGATTCCCAGAAGGTCACGGCCTTCACATCGGTAAAAACCAACGTGGCGGTAACTTCGGATACCTCCCCGTCGCCATCGCTCCTTTTCCTGGCGTCCTCTACTGTCGGCTTCCCGTCAGCGGAGACGATATGCTTGAAGTAGGCGACATAGCCGCTATCAAAGTGGATCGCGACTGCCTTGATGGAGGGGATGAGAAACGCCCTTTTGATCGACCCGAACGAAACGCCGCCACCCTCTGCCTCCAGGATGGCACCCGGAGAGATCTGATTCAGCAGCCGCTTACCATCGAGGGAGGATAGGCACATCTTCGTCTCGGTTACTTGCAGAAGCGCTGGCGCCCAGCTAAGTTCGGCTGCGAAAACAGTTCGCACCGCCGTGTCTAATGCCGGTCCGCGAACGAGCTGCACAGAGTCACTCCGAATGGCAAACAGGATGGTGAAGCGGCCGCCGGTCATGATGAGATGTGCCGCACTGTCACGAGAGCTAGACGTCGCACCATCCCCGTCATCACGCGAGCGCTTCTTCCTGTGCTCGCCCCGTAGTGCTCTCTGACTTTCCATGAAGAAGACGGAGACTGCGTTGACCTCCTCACTACGCATCACCGAGTCGCGCATTGACTGCCGCAGAATATGGATGGCACCGGAGGCCCCCTCGCCTGTGCACAGTGCGAGGTCCATCACCTTGCGCCGATCGCGCGTCGACAGCTGCGGCTCCGGCTCGATTGACACGTTGTGGTACAGGTCGGCAAACGGGGAGTTCTCAATGTAGGCATCCAGCGCACCATCTGAGCCACGGTCCTGCGGGGTGCAATCCACCACCTCGGCGTCATGCAAAGGGCCGAGGCCAACAAAGGTCTGCACCGCGTCAACCTTCGCGGAGCCATCCCAACGGACCAACAAAGAGTTGCCCGAGTGGCTGCCGAGAAAGTACTGATCAGCCGCCACATTGCACCAGCAGTTGCCGAAGAAGCCAGACACAACGATCGTAAGTTCGACCGCTGACACCATGTATCCACCTGCGTGTAGCGACAGCTTCACGACTGTGCCATCCTCCTCTGTGAGGGCGAGGAGCTGCAGCGAGGCCCCTTCCTCCTCGGCATTGTTGCTGTTGTCGCGCTGCTCCACGACAATGAGGGCGTTGGCAAAGCTCAGATTCGTCCGCACCAAGTCCAACGACTTCTCCTGCGATGCGCTCGCCCACCGTGCGGTCTCGTACACCACAGCAGAGGACTTGGCAGCCTGCGCCTCCTCCTTTCCGTTGGCGTTGACGTACGCGCCGTAGCCGTTCTTGATACTGACGTGGACGAGCGTGTTCTGTCCAACGCACAGCACTGCAGACGGAACTTGCTGGAATGACGGGAGGGGGACAATGTGAGTCGTATTGTACGGTAGGTGCTCTACGTCGCCGATGGTCAGCGCCTTTGGCGTCGCGGTGTTCGCCAGTGTCCACTTGAGCCACAGGACAGAGCAAGTGAGCATGTCAGACTCGACGGTTCGACTGCGCCACTCCACCAGCTTGACACGACCAGCCCACGTCGGGTTGTTTTCGTACAGTAGTGCCAGTAGCGGCTCTCCACCAGTCGTCTCGACAAACTGAAAGTCGCGTACATTCAGCGGGGCGGGCTTCAGCTCCGATAAAAAGATCTTGCTGATGGCGCCGATCCGCAGAATCTCTTCGTTCATAAGGGAGACCTTGTGGCTGGTCGCACCTGCTGCTCCCGGGTGAGTTGCTTGCCCAGCCTCGCCAACGGCTCCACCAATGGTGTTCTTACCGCCGTCAGTCACTGACGTTGGCTGTCCGTCGCCGTTCTGGTCGTCGTCATCCTCGTCATCGTCGCCCCAGGCATCCAGAGCTACCTTTGCCTTTTTATTCCCCGAGCCGGCATCCCCCGCCCCTGCTCCAGGCGCACTCCCTGACACGGCAGCGTCGCCGATGGCCGTTGTCGCGACAGGGTTTGCCGCAGCCTCCTCCAGCGAGACGCGCTGCTGAACGGGAAAAATAAACAGCTGGCGCCGCTGCACGAGCACGGCGACGTAGGTGCCAGTAGGATCCACGCGCATGATGGGGTCGAGAGGACACCTCTCCATCTGTGTGTCTCGATCATCCAGCTGGACCAGTGCGATTGTATCAAAGCGAAGGCACACAGGGTTGAACTGGAGAAAGGAAATGTGAAAGTCGTCGAAAAGTAGTGCGAGAACGTCCTCTTGAAACGTCCCCGACGACGGACCGGACGCAGTTGCTGCGGAGGGCTTGCACACACCAACTGAAAGCACCGGAGAGTTGAGCGAGGCCTCTGCGACAAGCTTCATTAGCGGTCCCTTCTTCGCAGACCGTGCATGGCTCCTTCCCACCGCCGCGCTTGACGTTGACTCCGAGCGATACAGCGAAAGATGGTTATGCCTAACAACAATAGTCTCCTTCAAGCCGGAGGGAAGGTTTGGCGAGAAGCGGCCGGACACCGTGTGTGTCACAGCCGTTGCCGGAAGACTCGGTAGCACTGCTGCGTGAAGCATCTATACAGAAGGTGGGTGTGGGGGTGGTCAAGCAGTTACCTTGCCGTATACAGAAGAAGTGCTCTGAACCGAATCGAGCCACAGTCTTGTGTAGTGTTATGTTTGGAAAATAGGAGGTGACGGCACAACCTTCAAAAAGTTCCAAACCTTTAGTTTTTATTACAAACGAACCCTACAAAAATTCGCAGCCAAGGCAACAATCGCCGCTAGATTAGAGAATGCACTGTGCATGGAGACGGAAAATGTAGGAGGCGAATAAGGAGACATGACGAGAAGCGTATACCCTCAGCAATTTTCACGGTATATACTGTTAAACATCGACATTGGATTGCCATGATTACTGTTCCCAGAACTGAGTTGGAGACATCACACAAGCCCTCGTTTCTTCGAGTAATGCACTCCTTTTTGTTTTTAAAACACTGTGTCGAAGCTTGTGCAATGCGCGTTGTGTCTTTTTCATTATTATTGGAAGTGGTGTAGCGTTGAGTGGATGAGGTTGGCACACTTTACTCGCAAGAGCGAGGGAGGGAGGGAGAAAATATGGGTAAAAAAAAGATAAAAGAGGGTCGCTTTTAAACTTCACTTACCTATACAAGTCCTCCACGGTTTTTAATATGCACAATAGGGCACGACTTTCGTTGCTGTCCGCGCGACGGAGCAGATCTACGTACCGCATACGAAAGGAGTGATGCACGGCAAACTGTAAGGCGGTAGAGGTGCTAGTGAATATACGCAGTGTCGCCATCAGTAGCATGTTGAAGCACGGCTCAGGCAGTTCGGAGCTGGGTCGGTAGTTCACATTGTAGAGGGCAATGGTCAGGAGAGAGAAGAGGGGATGAGCGTCGCCGAGGTTGCTCATGTGTTGACGCAGGGAGGGGCTCGTGACGGCAACGATGCTCGTGGCGAGGTTGTTCGCGAGGCACGCTGCCGCATAGTTAATCGCCCCGTTCCGGTCAATAAGGCCCTGTCCGACGGCGGATACCCAAGACGACGCGTAGCGGAGGTCCTGATGAGCAACTGCGCCATGGGTGGTGGCGCCAAAGTTAACCAGAACACGTAACAAGGCGAGACGACCATCGGGCAGCAAGCGCGGAAAGTCCCGGCAGCCAAGCACCAGCAAACGCATGAGGCGCGCGTGAAAGACGACAGCAACAGCCACGCACTTGTGCAAGATTGCCACACGAAGCGCGTTAAGTGGTGGACCCCACAAAGTGACTGCGTTGCGCTCAAGCACATCCGCGAAAAGGTCCCCCAACATGGCCACGTTGTGCCCTGTCAAAGTGTCAACATTGTCAATGAGCTGGCTTGTAAAGTCACGATAGGTCTTCATGGCCCGTGGACGCAGAAGATTTTTCTCCGCCAAGGAGTCTAGATAGGACTCCACTTGTTTGAATGCCAGGTGGCAGAGGTCCGCGTCGTCGAGGCGGAAAAGCACAGCCACGGTGGGTGGGATTAATAACACCCCACACGCTGTCACCGCATGTAGGATCATGTCCATGCTCGCCTGTCTCTCCATGACACGGAGCCGCAACGCCCACGCCAGTGCGCTCTGCGTCCCTTTCGTGGTCACCTCCAGAACTTCTTGCACCGCCTTGCCTTGGTCCGTTGAGAGGAGGTCGGTCACCGTTGAGAAGACATAGTTTGGTATGAGACCGTGACTGCCCAAAAGAAACTCTGCAGCGTTGTCGCAGAAGTGGTGGCAGTTGTGCCGGGTGAGGTGGTAATCGTGGACCTGGTTGGTCGTCGTCTCCTTTCGACTGACCCACTCCAGAAAGTCCGAGAGCGGCCGCGTGGTCGAGCCGAGGGCGACAGTCTTGTACTTGTTACCGAAACGTGTGCGCCCAGACGCTGCCACGCCGATGCCACCCTCAAAGTAGAATTCCATCCCGTAGCACACAATCGCCGAGTGGTACATGCCCGGCACGTACTTGCCTAGAATATCACGACTGTACTTGTGCAGCAACCCAGATGACAGGTCGTACACGTGCAGCTTCACTGGGTAGCTCTGACTGGGAGGCGGCTGCGCCGCGGGCCACACGCTACGCACAAAGCTCGTTCGCTCATGCACCGCGGTAATTGCTGTGCTGGCTTCATTCGGGGGCTGAAGTGGCGGCACCATTGGCTTTTTGGCCTTCTCGTCACGCCCACGATCCGGGCGTTGCCACCGGCTCACGGAGCTCGACGACACTGCCATCGACGCGATATCAGCAGCGCTGATGGAAACGCAAGAGAGCGATGGCCGCTTGGTTGCGCGGTTGGCCGCCGGGTCGTCATTGCTAGGGTGGTATTCTGCCGCAAACAGCGGGAAAGGCATGCGACTGCCCCTTCCCCGGTCAGAGTAACTGCTGCCCTTTCCACCGTCCGCGGCGTCTCCCAAAGGAAGGAGTAGGGGGCGGCTCGTTGGCCGTCGTATGGCCGCGGATGATGAAGGACCGTTGACAGCACCACGGCTAGGTCTCGGGCGAGGTGTGACACCCGAGTACAATTCTGCCGCCATGGAAACTAGAGTGGATAAGTCGTCATCGTCGCTTGCCGAGGCATCGACGGCAGATATCATGTCCTCATACAGTGGAGGACACGTCGCCTCATCATTGTCGCCTTCGACAGCAAAGTTCTCTTGGTCGGAAGTAGGCATCTGAAAAAATATTCGGTGAGGAACGTACGCTTTAGTCCTTCTGTTTGTCTTCTTTTATTTTTTGAAGGAGGGGGGGGGGGGGGGAAGTAGCCAAGTGCGTAACAACAGCACAGTGGTAGTCTATGGAATGGTGATACCACGCAAGCAAAGGCGTTGCAGGGAACGTTTTTCTGTCACGGGCGTACTATAAAGGGATGGGATATCGGTTGTCAACGTAGAGCAGGTATAGGGCGGAGTATACGAAAACCTTTGTCATGATGTGTCACTTGAACATGCGCATCAGAAAGATATCACGTGATGGTAGAGTAAACAAGTATATGGAGAGGGACTGTTTCATTTTAGTCCAGAGTTTCTCTCGCATTTCGGTGTACGTGCGGCAGAGACGCCGCCGTATCCGTCTAAGCATTGTGAGCATTGTTTCAGCAGCATGTGTTGCGCCACTTTGAATCTGTAAGGAAACACCTCTACTGTGGGTATACAGGCGTGGGAGCGAGAAGGCATCGCCAGCTGTCCAAGTGCATGCTGACAAAGACCCTCAGTCAGTCCGTTTCACTGTCTGATATGGAAATCGGATCGTTAGCAGAGCCACTCTGAGGATCCGTCTCTACTCGAGGTCGCTTGGTTGCCATCGCCGGCTCATTGGCCTTTGCCAACGGGGTGACAAAAACAACCTCATCGTCGCTGACAGCATCGCAGCACATTGTGCATGCTAGTACGTCATCACTATTCCTGTAACCACAGCGATCACATGGCCACCCACCTGTCGACGCCGCTTCGTGGAATTCGGATTCCCGTTGCGTATAGGCGGCGGCGGACAGAGCCGCCACTTGAGACAGAGACAGACGACCTTGCTGGACCTTCTCTTCATCGGGGTCTGAGTTGGAAGGGACTGGTGCAGTCTCCTCTGAGGATTCGGTTAGCCCCACATCCTCCCCAGCATTACGGTGTTGTGGTCGTTGCGTATGCGTTGCACGACGCTCTATAGCTGCAGCAATCGCAGCCCTGCGTTCCTCCGCCGTTGATCCCCCGACTGCTGCTGTCCCCCCACCTAAACGATGACCTGTGCCAATGAAGGTGGATGCTGATGCCGCTTTTGGTGGTTCGTTGGACGCTCCACTACCTTTGGCTCCTGCTGCCCTGGTATTCGGTTTCCCAGGATTCTTTTTAATAGTCCTAGACCCTGAGCGTCCCGGTTTCTTCGGCTTGCCACCCACTGCTGTGCTACTCGGTGCCAACGTGGACGGATCTGAAATGTGTGGCGGATAGATGGACACACCCTGGGCAATCATCTTTACTTCCCAGGCCTCGCATTCACGCACGAGTTCATAGTAGAGGCTCCAGAACTTGTTGTTATGAGGACTCACTTCGCAGTGGGCGAGCTCGTGCAAGGTGGTGCACACCACCTCGTGAAAGGGAAGAAACTCCTCCTTTCGACCGGGTACACGAAAGCGGATGGATATCTCCTGCCCTTTCGAGGCATTGAGGCCGAGAAGGGATGCACCGCGGGGGTAGAACTCCTTTAAATGACCAACGTGCCATCGTCGCTTCTTAACAATGCTAACAATGCGCTGCATGATGTGCTCCATGTACGATTGTGCGACATCGTCGCGGTCCCACCCCAACGTTGAGGTTCGCCACACAGGTGGCAACTGGTCAATAAAGCTGCTCGACATCACTGCTGGGATGTGAAATGAAATTTCACACTCATGAAAACGCAAAGATAGCGGCTGTGAAGGGGAACAGAAATATTGGATGACTGAATAATGCTTGTTTCCTCTCGCGACCAACCTCTATCACTCAATAGATACCACAGTCGTGACAACCTGTGTGTACATGTGTAGAATGGTCCTTGTGGATGAGAACAGGCGGAGTGAGCAACGAAGGGTCTTATGGATGTGATGTGTATACAGCACGGATCGTGTGTACACTTCTCAGTACGATAGTAACAGGTAAGAAGGACAAGGATGAGGCGGTGCTTATCACGAGAAGGGGAGTAGACATCTGGGCATCATATTCGTATATTTGTTTTTAAGCATTCGCAGTGGAGATCCACTACTGAACCTAGGAGACTCGTACCACCAAATGTGTACAATACAAGTAATATATATATATATATATATATATAAAATATATATACCCACGTATCTGGACTCTGTGAAGGCCTTATTGTGATGCGTCCTTGGAATTTGACCCAGGACAAATAAGTATCATCTGTGACTCAAAAAGTTCTTCAGCAAAAAGCTTACCTCGAATAATATATAACGCCAGCATCCTGTTGTGCCCACTTGGTACCTCTCGAAAACGTCAGTGCGTGGAGAGCAGTTGCAGAATCCAAAATCCGTCGTTGTAGTGGCGTTATTACAGAGATACTTTACCGATCAATGCGCTGGTCGTCAAAGTGCTGCATATTCTGCGCAGCGTGCCACCACTCCAATCCCTTGGGGATAACCACGTTGTTCTGGATGTAGTCGAAAAACATATGCGGTGGTGTGGAATAGGCCTCCGCAGACGGAAAGCTCACCGGCCACAAGTCGCGCTGTGCCATCGCCGTGCCGCTGACGACAAACTCGGGGCCCAGAGCCTGCTGGAAAATTGTTTTACCACGCAGGTGATCCATCTCGTGCATCACACAGCGCGCGCGCATGCCATCCAGAACCTCAATCTTCTCATTCCCGTGTTGATCCAGTCCCTTGCATGTCACACGTTGAGGGCGCAGCACCCACGCATGGCACACACCGCAGCTAATACAATTTTCCCACATGCCGTACATGGGGGCGACGGAGTTGCGGTCATCGTAGCCGGGAATTTCTGGGTTCACCCACACGTCAAATTCCGGATCGTCAGGGCTGCTCTTCACCAGAATGACGGCGCAGTCCCAATGCCCCTTTGGGGCGGAAAAAGAAACGCAGTTCAAGTCCTGCGCAATCTTCTTTAAATCCTGCAACTGAGTCGTAAACAGTGCGCCACTGACCTGCTCTTTCGTTGCCGGCAACACGACGCGTGTCAACGCCTGATGTGGGTAGCTGGCAACACGCGACATGGCCTTGACTTCTCGGTCAAGCTGCTCCTCGACCTGTTCCTTGATCCGGCGGGAGCTCTCTTGCGAAGAGGCCTGACCGTCGGCACGTTCGGCATTGGGCACCCCGGACGATGACGCTCCACAGCGCAGGGCCGTGGTGCTGGCAAGCCGATACACAGCGGCAGAAGCGCGAAACATGGCTAGAGAGTGTGTGTCAGCTACGCCTGTATGGTACTCAAAATCGTACAACCACCAAATCACGAGCTCCTTTTTGTTTGGCTTCCAACAGGGATACACACCCGTTGAGTGATAATAATAATAAGAAGAAAAAGGGTCACAAAGAGAGATAGTGGGGGCGACATTTGACACACTAGTACACAGTCAACTGGGAAACATGGTGTCTGTTATCGAAGAGCTGTGCTACATTTTCGATGACTAGTCTCGACACGTCATCCGCAATTTTCCCTCATGTGTGGCTTTGAAGTGCTGCCAAGTACAACCACACGAGCGGGAGTTCTATTCTCTGCAGTATACAATCATGGTTACAGTATGGGAACAACCCCAAAAAGCTGACCACCTGCCGTTAGTTAGAGGCAATATGCATCAAGTCATAATACTTGGTAACTATGCCTTTGTTTTTGTTGTGCTGTTGATTGTAGGGGTGTGTAAGAGGAGGCATTGACATTAAATGCACACTGGAAAGACTTCTTGCGGTGGAAGAATAAAAGTGCAATGCCCACGGGGATGCTACCATATCTTTTCTTCTGCGGTGTTTTTGTTTTCGTTTGTGGTCAATGTTCTCGTATTCTTTGTGTTGTGCGCTTCAGAATGCGTGTGTGTGTGTGTGTGTGTGTGGCAGGGGAAGCGGGGGGAGGGGGGATCATGTCTGTACGAGTGTGTATGCGTACATAAACGGGCGCATATACATATGTTCGTGTGCGTGTTCGCGCATATTTCTGAGCTGCATACACAAGCAGTACTTCAGTTGTTACAGGCGTGCGTGTGAAAGGAGCTAGGCCTCTCAGCAATGAGCACGCACATAATAATAATAACAATAATAAAAAGGCGCACCCACCAATTATATCGACAACCAAAGGTATGCTGCAGTAGTACAGAACGAATGAGCCCCCCGACAAGAGCGACTAAAAACAGAGAAAAGAAAAACGATCGTTCAGCGACGATGTGCTCAGAAAGGAGGGAGAGGGGTTCTAACCCGGTATGCATTTTTGAG
>AUXJ01001157.1:0-56543 GCA_000482205.1 Herpetomonas muscarum
TCACAACGATTAACGTTTGTGAAGGAGAGAAGGGGGGGGGGGGCAGAAACGTGAAAGGGAAGAGGAAGATACTCAAAGGAAAGAAATCTCGTTGCTTTTCGTCTGTTTCACTGGGGAGCGAATGGCTGATGATGAAAGGGGGGGAGGGGGGCCGCGTCGTACGTCGTTCTTGAAACGGTGCGGGGTAAAAAACAAACTGAAATAGCTGAGAGACAAAGGTAGAAAGAAATAGAAACAAGCTGGTCACAGAAAGGGGGGCTGTACAAATAAAGTGTTAAAGGAAGAAAATAACAAGGGAAAGACAGGGAAAAATAGGAGGGCTTTAGTAAAAAAGAAAAACGATGATGGGGATGCTTGTAGAGCTCAGGGCTTTCACTCTTTTTTTTATGATTTCAACTGTCGCTGCTTCTGATTATTGCTGCTTATCAGAAAGAAAGGACACGAGAGGGAGATGTGGGTGTCAGTGTGCGGCGTGCTGGTGTTGTTGGATTGTGTTCTCTTTCAAAAAGGAAGGAAAGCCTTAAAACTCTTCAGGGGTGAAAGGAGAGAGGGGGGATTTTGTGAGGGGATATATGGGGGAGGACCGCGTGAAGCATCAGAAGGGTGGGGGGCACATCACATGTCTATTTCTTGAACCCACCACTGTGAAATTGCTGCACGGATGAGGACCAATGGATCAATGCAATGATGTCGATGGGGGGGGGGGTACGAGCATAACTGTAAAAGGCCTGTTGACAATGTAGAGCTCATACGTGTCATACTTTGTTTTGTCTGTTGGGGTTTTGTTGTTGTTGTGGGTATAATCTACGCAAAAAGGGAACACACGGCGGTGACCAGAGAGTAATGGGCTGTGGAACGAACCCAGGATAAACAAAACAGTTTGGGGGGGGGGGGAGAGGAGGGAAGCATTGGGGTGCAGTAAAGCGTAAAGTGGCCACTACCCACGATAGGAGTTTGTGGGTGGAGGGAGGGGGGGAGGGGGAACTAAAAAAGCACAAGAGCCTTTGAAAAAAAAACCGCCCCACTCGCTGGCAACTCCTCTCGAGCTAGATTTATACACGAAAAGGGAAACAGGCCCTATTGTGAAAGGTGTTTCCGCATACACACACACAGACACACTTTCCGCACATAGGCGCTCGTGTGTGTGTGTGTGTGTGGCTGTGTATATGTGTATGTGTAACGGTAAGCCGCACGGCCCATGACAATGCGCACGGGCGTGCCCAGCCTTTTGTGACAAGCTGCGTGTACATACAAAGGCGCGCCGAGCAGCATTTCCGTAGAGAGCGCAGAGGGAGTTGCGTGGAAGCGCGGAGAGGTGGGTGGGGAAAGGAGCACCTGAGTGGAGCACTGAGTGTAATGCAACAAGGGGGAGGGGGGGGGTTGTGAGGGCCGCAGTCAGGTGCGGCAAGCGAACACATCGAGGTGCCATAGGCACAAATACAAAAAAACTGGGGAGGGGGGGGGGGCACTTGAGACTTGTCGCTCTCGCGGCAAATCTCACGTGGAGAGAAAACAAAGCGGTGAAGCGAGGGGAAAGTTACTGGGACGGGTGAGCGGGCACTCGCATTAGCAAACGAAAGGAAAAGATTATATGCGTCCTCGCACCAAGCACACTAGGATGGGACGTACAACTCGGCCAGTGGGCACCCTGCTGTTTGGTGCGCCCGCCGTTGCAGCGCATTAGGTGGTGAACGACCTGCTGGCTGCGCGAGCACCCACAGGGGCACACTCCGTGCCGTGGAGGTGATTGGACTGGACACGCCATGAAAGCGGAGTCTAGTCTCAAAGCACACCACAACAGAGCGGAATTGGAAAAAAAAACAGAAACGAAAACGGAAGAGGATTGTAAAAGATAAACATACTGAAGGACAACAAAGGATGGGGGATATCAACAGGATGCATCAGCGATTAATGATTTTTTCTTTCTTTTTTGCAAAACCTCCTGAACGTAATTGATGCTGCGGTCATCGTGACAGCACTTTTGCTCGACTAACAGCAATGACACGTCGTGGACGGTGAATCAGAAACGAGAAGGATATAGAACAATTGAAGAAACTATGGCAGTCGGCGGGAGAACAGTACAGAGAAAAGTAATAATGATAATAACGAGTGCCGATAGCGAAACGAGAGGAGACGTGGAAATGGAACTATCGCACAAAGCACACCGAGCTGATAGGAGATAAACATAGAGGGCAGGGAGCGGTGGACGCACCAACACCCTAGTACCCTTTGACAGTGGAAGCGAGTAAAAGGTCACACAGAGACCTGTGGAAATAAAAAGAATATAGTGGAAGGGGGACGTAAACGAGAAAAGACAAAGACATGAGGAGAACGGGAAGGGAAGGGAAGCCCGTACTTGGAAGCGCGGATGAAGAAAAACAAGAAAGTTTGTGGTATGTATATCAAGAATTGGTTGCGTGTGGGTGCATCCATCAGCCCAGCGAACATGGGGAAACAATGCTAGCCTGTTCGAAAGGCAACCCCAGAGGTGGTAAGCTCCAACGGAGACACCGACCATCGCTGCTGCAGCGCAATACCAGCGATGGTGAACACGACATCACCCCCCGTCTCCCTACCCCTGAGAACAGTCCTGGGAAGAAAAGACTAGCCGTTAAGTAACATGGCCTAGCCGGCCTCGCTCACACTCACTTGACTTTGTGGCGGCTCCTCTCAACGCTACTGAACGATTTCTTGGACGACGTCCGAGCGGCCGCGGCCTTCGACGACTCACCCTTCGAGGCCGAGCTCTTCGCAGCTGCAGTTTCCGGGACGCTGTTGGCTTTGATGCCGGCGGTGGCTGGACGGCCGTTGGAGCCGCGAGTGGCAGCGGGGGCTGTCTTGGAGGCGGTGCGCGGTTGCGACGGCGGATCGCTCCGACCCATGCCGCGGGCGTTGACCGGCAGGGAGACGGGCGTGGGAGACCTGTTGTCGTGTGAGCCGCCGGTGTGCAGGACGATGATGTTCTTGTTCTTACCGCTGACCTGCTCCCTGTTCGCGCCCACCACGATGACGCTGGCCTCCCTCACATTGTCGCCCTTGTCGAGGATAATGTACTTGATCTCGTCCTCGTCGTCGCCCATGGACCACTTACCGCTGCCAAAGGCACTGTTGCCACGCCGCAGGGACATGGACGAGGCAGTGCGCGACGGCGGCCCGCCATTCCACCCGCCCGCCCCACCACCAGCGTAGATGGAGCTGCTGAAGGGGTCCATGCCATAGCCCGGCGCGGGTGCGTACAGGGAGCCTGGGGCCATGTACATGGACGGCGGGGGGATGATCGTGGCGGCTGAGGTGGCCCCGGGGCCGTAGCCACTACTGCCTAGATTGTTATAGAGGCTCCCCTGCAGAGCATTCACGCCGTGGAAGCTGCCGTACGACGACAGTGGCGGAATGGCGCCGCCGTAAAAGCTGCCCGGTGTCGCAGCGGGGAGGGCCGTCCCATAGAGACTTGGGTGAATCCCATAGATGGAGCCGAGGTTCGACGGCGTGGCGGGGAAGCCGCCACCGTACAGGCTGGGCGGTGCCCCGATCCCGCCGGGGGTGATGGCCGCGGTGGGGACGAGCGTGTACCCAGGCGGCACCGCGAAGGACCCCGCGGAGCTTAGCGGCGCGGAAAAGGACCCGGTAGTGGTCAGCTGCGGGTCGGGAGTGGGGCGGGGCGGCGCCGGGGGCAGCGGGGCCAGGGAGCGAGGCTGCTGCGGCGGTGCTGCGGTTCGGGGGGCCTGCGGCGGCGGCGGGGGCTGCTGCGGCCGCGGCACGTTGCTCGGCGTCTGACGTGGGGGTGCAGGCCGCGGGCCCGTGGGCGGGCCGGGGCGCGCGGCGCTGACTGGTGGCAGTCGACTGTTGGACGCCGTCCGCGGCCCTATCGATGGCGTGCGCCGCAGCTGCGATGACGATTCGGTGCGCGGTGGTGGGGGTCCGGAACGGCTGCTCGGCGACCGCCCGCGCGGCGGTGGCGGCGGTGGTGGGGGATCAACAAAGCGCGGCCTGGTGGACTGGCTGGGCGACGCTGACGACCGACCAGCCGAGTTGCGGGGCCGACGGTGGGAGTCGGAGGTGCGGCTGCTCATGCTGCGGGAGGAGTTTACCCGCTCCAGGCGCACCTCCGCTAGCTCACTGTCCAATCTGCGCAGCCGCTCATCCTTTTTTTGGCGCTGGTCCGACCCACTGGACGACCTCGACTTTGTGCGGCTCGAGGACATGCTGACCTTTAGCGGTGATGTGTGCCTCTGTGTGTCTGTGTGTGTGTGCGTATCAGATGTGCCCTGAAGAGAGACTGGCGTTCGAGAAACGAGAGGTAATTGGGAGAAAGGCGGACAGTCGGCCTCGGCACAACACGAGGATACCGTTCAGCAGCCTCTTGCCTGGAGCTGTGAGGGAGGTGCGTGCAGGGAACGGTGTAGGATGTGTGGCTATCAGTCTAAAAATGTTCCATTTGTACGAAGGAGAGAGAAGGGGGGGAAGACGGAAGAGTTGGACATTGGCGACTGTGTCGGGGGAGAGCAAAAGAGGTCGAAGCGATACGCACGCATCATCGCACATACCCTTTACCTGACTATCCGCACACAGCACATCTACACAGGGGAGGGGGACATGCACAAATGCATCACAAATTCGCTTAAACGTTAATTTGTTGTTCTTGTTCTTTGTGTTTGGTGTACGTGTGTGTGAGAGAGAGAGCAAGAGAAATGAAGAAGGAGCGGGCAGAAACAAAAAGGAGTATTGTGTCTGACCTGTCCGCGAGGGGAAGGGGACGCGGACACGCCCAGACATATCTAAAAGGAAACTCGGCAAACTGATTAGAGGGGGGGGCTATTTGCAGTATTCGTCAAAGAGCTGGAAGAACCTTTCCTCGTGGGCCAGCAGCCCCAGAGGCCGCTCCAAAGCCGCGCAGTCCTCCCACGTCCGCTGCCGGAGCGCCTTCGCCTCGTTGATCATCGCAGTCAGCCGCGGGATGGCGCCGGTGTTCCCCGCATCGCCCTTCGCCTCTTTCCCATTAGCGGAAGAGGTGGCGGCGACGAGGGCGGGGCCCCCACGCACTCGAGCCAGCAGTGAGGCGAGGTACGCCTCGTACACGGCGACGCTGCCGAGTCGTGGGCGTCGCAGCCCCACCCGCTCCGCCCACCGCATCGACGCCGCGAGCTCCACCATCTCCCCCTCCGCCGGTGCCCTCGTAAGGCCGAGGACAGCGGTGGTGTAGCACGGCCCGCCGAGCCAGTACGGGAGGAAGGTGGAGGTCAGGGCACCGGAGGTGCTGCCGCGCAAGGAGCGCCGGCTGGCATTGACGCACCACAGCGACGACACGACAACGTCATCGCGGGCCGGGATGAAGCGGTGGGTCGTGACCTGAAGAGCGACGCTGCTCTCGAGCTGGGCGGCGGCCACGGCCTCGGTGAGGGCGGCGTGGAAGGCCAACACGCCCCCGAGCACCACCTCAAAGTGCTGCGGGTCGGCGAGGGGCAGCGCCGTCGCGTCCCTGAACGTCGGGCCGCAGAAGGGGGAAAAGCGCACCCGTGACAGCAGCGGCGCCTCATCAACCGGCATAGGCAGCGTCGTGGCACTCGCGCTGCGGCTGCTGGGGTTCTCCAACCACCGCGGCTCCTGTGAGCTGCCGGGCGCTGCGGACGGCGCAGCTGGTGCCGGTTCGCCGGCCACGATCCCCGCGCTGGCGCATTGAAGGAGCGCCGTTGCGTCTTGCCCTACGGTGTGCCGCAGCAGGTCAACAGCCTGGCGCCGGCCCTCGAACAGCGCGAAGGCCCTGACCGAAACGGCGAACCTGCTGCCCGTGTCCTCCATCGACGCGAAAAGGGCAGCGATCGCCGTGCGCACCAGCAGCCACGAGACGGAAAAGGCGGATGAGGCGGGCTCCGTGTCCAGCGCCAGGAGGGCCGCTGTCCGACCGGAGACGACGCAGGAGAGGGAGCGGGCGAGCAACACGCTCTTCATGCTGCTCGACCCCACCCGCAGCTCGACAGCCTCGTCCGCATCGTAGCTCGCCTCAGTGGGGGGCAGCGCACCGCCTCGCGCCAGCACCGGCCGCGGGCTGTGCTGCTGCCTGGAGCCAAGTGACGGGGCAGGGGGCGGCTGCGGTGCGCGGTGGAGCTCGACGCGGTTGCGGCCGCGCACACGAATGTGCGGCCCCGTGGTATTGCTGCTGGTGAGCGGGTCGCCGCGCGTCTCACCTGCTGCGGCTGCACTCACAACGACGAGGGCCGGCACCTGCATGGGCAGCGGGTCGTCACCCGCCGTTGTAGCCGGGCCCTGCGGCGACGCCTGCCGCGGCTGCGGGACCAGGAGCGGTGGGTCGAGCGAGTACTGAAGGCCATAGTAGTATGCCCCACTCGCCGCCGCGGTCGCCAGTGGAGCCGTGGACGCTGCCGCACCGGTAGCCGCGGGCACGCTATTCCGCCGACCCTGCTGCTCGGTGTGCTGCGGGACCGTGGGACGGGCTGCGGCTGACGAGGAGATTGCTGCTTGGCCGCTGCGGGGCTGCACGGGTGGCGCGGGGTCCTGCTCCTCGTCACCCTTGGACTTGGCTCTTGCCTTCAAGACGCTGAACTCCGCGTCTGGGTCGACGGCGACGAGGGTGCTGCCGTCCGCCGCCCGGTACCACCCTGCGTCGCGCGCCGGGGCGGCGGTGGCGCTGCGAAGGCCGCCGCCCGCGGCGCCTCTGTCCTTGGCGCGGGAGTAGTAACGCGGCTCGTGCTCGTCGGGGTGGTACAGGAGCTGCTCCGCGTCGTACATGAGCTGCTCCGCTCGCTCAATGTTCCGCCGCGCCTGCAGACGGTCGCGCCCTGGCGGGTACTTGCCGCCCCGCAGCCGGCGAAGACGCAGCAGCAGGCGCCCGACGCTGCCCTGCTGCACCTTCTGCGACACAGCCCGCGACGGCAGGTCCTGCAGGGCGCCCAGCGCCCCCTCAACGTGCCGAGCCTGCGCGGCGTCTATCGGGGCGACGCTGTCGTCGAGCACCGCAACGCACACGCAGTGCCCCGCCCCGCTCAGGGCATCCACGAGGCACGTGTGCAGCGCCGCGTAGGGGCGGTTGGCCGCAGCGGCGTTCGCGGAGGAGCGGCGGCGCGCCACGTGCCGACGTCGCCCACGAGGTGTCGCTGCCGCGGCTGGCCCCGCCCGTGGCGGCGTCAGACTGTCCGTCAGTAGCGTGTACTGGTCGCCAACAGAGAAGAGGCTGAGGTTTGACGCGACAACGTCGCGGGTGCTCGGGTCCTGCTGCTTCAGTTGCAGCGTGACGGCGTGAAGCCACGGGACCCCCGCGCCGCCGTCGCGGGAGTTCGGGTGCTGGGAGGCGAGCAGCCGGCGAAACCGGTCGTGGCCGACGAGTAGCAGCCGGTGGAACGGCTCCTCGCCAAGGATATTGCGCTGCAGCACACCGCCTGGCGAGAGGCCCAGCAGCGGACTGCGGGCGAGGACAATGTCCATCGGCGCAGCGACGCGGTCGTCGGGGCCGAAGGAGAAAAGGTCCACAACCGCGTCGCCGCGGATGGCGTACATGCTGGCACTCACGCGCAGCACACGGCCCTTGTCCCGCAACTGCTGCCGTCGCCGGCCCTGTGGACGCGAGGCCTCGTGCCGCTGCTGCTGCTGAAATGAGCTCCCGTGACCCTCCGAGGCGTTTTCGTTCCTTGCGAGGTGCTGAAATATACCGCGCACAATCGACCGCGCGTAGTTGCCGGCGACCGCGGGGGCGCGGCAGCAGTCGACGTCGCCGCTGCCAGTGCTGGACCCGCTGACGCCACCCACGAACACGCCGTATGTGTTGAATCCATCACGAAACTCGCGCTCGACGGCGGCAAGGGAGCGGATACTGGAGAAGTCCATCGCCTGGCTTCCACTGCCCCCCGAGAGGGCCGCACTCTCCGTCAGTTCAAAGGACCTTGTGCAGCGCTGTGGCCGCCCACCCGCCTGGTCGGGAGGGGCGCCAGGAAGCAGCACCCGCAACACCCGCTCCGCCTCCTTCCACGCAAACGCTGATGGCCCCGGCAACGACAAGGACGGCGACGACGACGACGACCCCGCAGCAGCGGCCACAGAAGGAGGTGGACGCCGATTCGGTGGGGGAGGAAGTAGGAGGGCGACCGTCGCCACGGGAGAGGGGTCCAGCCTATGAGCAGGTGCCTGCTGCTGCGCGCCCGTGCCCTCCGCCTCGTCCATCTCCACAGGGTCGCTGGCGCGGTCCGCGAAGCTGTCCGCCTGAAGAGTGAAAACCGGTCGCGGCGGCGGCGCTGTGACGGCGGCGGTGTCAACGTAGATGGGGACGGCGCCGCTGCCGGGGTTGTCAAGGTACACCGCCGCGTCCTGCAGGTTCGCCGTCACCCTCTCCAGGCGCACCGCGAAGCGCTTCGCTTCGTCGCCGTGCGCTGTGGCCGCGGCCTGCGCGCGGCCCCGCTCCAGCTCGCGCTGGCGAGCCTCCAGCGTCCGCATGTACGCGGCGACGCTGCCCTTCTTGGCGGGTGGGCGCGGCAGCTGTGTCATGCGCTGCATCACCGCCAGTGGGTAGGCGGCCGTGGCGTCGTCCTCGTGGAGCGCGGTCACCGCCACCACGCTGCACGGGCCCTTGGCCAGCGCGTTGCGGAAGAGCGGCCAGGGCGAGCCGGCGCGCTGGTCGAGGATCGATTCGACAATGGCCGAGTCTGCCGTCGCGCCGACGGTGAAGGTCGACACCACAACGTCACCGGCGATGGGCCGCTGCAGTAAAAACTGCAGCCACACGATGCCGTCGACGGGCTGCAAGGGACCAAACTCGCCATCGCCCCCCGCCGCCAATGCGTGACGCCGCGCCATGTCCCGGCGTGCGTGGAGGAAGGCATCCCGCAGGTCCGCCTCCCCCTCCACCTGGAGCCACTGGCAGCCGTTGATGCACGGGCCAAAGATGGGAGAGGACGCCACGACGAGCGGGTCGGAGGTGGGCGGAGGAGGGAGAGACCCCCGCCGATGCGTCTTCTCCGCCGTGCCGCCTTGGATGAGGTCCACGAACACCGGATCGCCGCGCCAGCCGCCATTGTCGCCGGCATCCTCGTCGCGGCGAGCGCCTCCCCATTGTGCGGGGGGTGGCGCGGCGGCTGTGTCCATCATGGAAGCGTCACCACACTGTGGCAAGAAGGCCAGCGACAGCCGCAGGTCGACGGCCGCGCTGCAGGACCTGGTCGCTCTCGCCCCGCCGGCCGCTGTCGTGAGCCGCTGCAAAACGCCGCTCGCACACTGCTCTAGAAGAGACGTCAGCGCCGCTGCCTCCCCCTGTCGCCCCACTGGAGGCAGTGTCCGGTCCATGAGTGCCACAAACGCGTTTTCACCCCCCTCCCAGAAGCGAGTCACCAAGTCGGCGAGGAGGTGCGATGGGAGGCTGGTGCTCCCACGCGGCCGTGTGATGCACTCGTCCGCCAAGCAGCTGCCCTGCAGCTCGCCGACACGAACGAAAACCTGGTGCCCATGCACGCCGACGGCGGGAGGCGATGAGTGAGGCACTGCGCGCCTTGGCTGCTGTACCTGCGCTGGGGAGTGCTCCAGCACAACGAGGCCCACCGGCAGCACCCACGATGACGGCGACAAGGAGCCACCGTCCTCCCTGGGGAGAGGCCTCGTCCAAGCCGTCACGCCGCTCGCCCGGTCACTGCGCGCGCCACCATGGGCAGCGACGTGCGTTGGTGCCCTGTTGGGTGCGGTGGGCGACGGTGACGAGAGGGTCGCCACGCCAACCTCGCCGGCACCCTCGCCCGCTGCCCCGGCAGCTCGCGGGGGCAAGAGCTGCTGGCCTCCACCGCCACTACCACCAACGCTATCCTCCTTTGAGAGGAGGGTGCCGTGGCGCTGGGACAATGCCCACGGCTCTGTGCCCGCTGGGAGCGTGTGTCGCTGATGGTAGCTTCTCAGCGAGGCTAGCGAGGCCTGGAGACTGCCCAGTGTCTGCATCGACACCTGCAGCTGGCCGCTCGTGTTGCCGGTGGTGCTGCTAGTGGCCGCAGAGGAGGGAGCCATTCCCAGCGTCATGTGCGCGCCGGCGATGGCGTCCGGTGGGAGGGTAGGCAGCGACACCCCCGCTGCTCCCGTCAACGTGGCGCTGCCGTCGCTGCTGCCCCCGTACAGGTACGTCTCCGCACCTGCCCATGGCTGAGACCAGTCCAGCAGCGTCGAGGCGCCACCACCGCCGCCGCCAGCGGGAGCGGCAGCACCCGTGCCAGCCGATGACATCGTCGTTGCTGATCGCGACGTCATGCTCGGGGAGGCGAGGAGGAAGTACGCCCCCACACCCTCCAGTGCGCTCGCCTCCGTCAGCAGCGCCGTCTCAGAGTTCTGCAGCGGCTCAGCGGTGCTGGACTGGGACGCGGACGTCGTCTGGGAGCTGGTGCTGCTGTCGGAGTCGTCCCCCTCCCCGTCGCTCGCCATCGGGAACAGCTGACGGTAGGAGGTCGCGGGCGTGGTGGCGATGGCTGGGACGTCCATTGGCGACAGCACGCCGCTGCCGCCGCCGCCACTCCCCTCGCTGTGGCGAGCACCCGTGGCACTGTCGTACCAGTGGCCGACGGGGCAGTCGTAGCCGGCGTCCTGCCAATCCTCCGCCCAGCCGGCGGTGGCGACGTGGTGGGCGGTCAGCGTCGTGGAGCGCAGCAGGGAGGCGGTCTGCCAGCCCGACCCCGCACCAGAAGACCCCGGTAGGCTGCCCCGGGCGCCGCTCTCCCGCCCTGGCGCTCCCGCCGAGGCTGCTGATGCCCCACCAGCCTTACGGTTCGGCGCCGGCTGCTGCTCCTGCCGGCCCTCCTCCCCGGCGACTGCGGCGGTGGCGCCGCTGCCAGCCGACCCCTCGCGCCGGCCGCCGCGCTGCAGGATCGAGCCGGTGCGTGGTGCCACGATGGACGGTGTCGGGCCTCTGCTGTCAAAGGAGAGGGGGCGCTCGGCCGCGCCGTCCCTGCCCCGAGTCACTGGAGAGGAATGGCGGCTGCCGTGCCGCGACGTAGCGGCAGCAGCGGCGGAGGCCTCCTCGAGAACGTGGCTACGGCTCTGCGATGCCTCGCTGTAAAGGGAGAAGCGTCGCGATGGGGGGCCGCCAGAGTTGTCGCGCGGGCTGGTGAAGGCGGCGGAGAGGGAATCCCTCCGGCAGACGTGGTCTGGGGAGCCGCTCTTGCTGCGCGAGATGTTCGGCGTGGTCCCCCGCGAGCCAGCGGAGCTGCGGCGCGACGAGGAGCCGTGCGTGCCACCGCTGTACCAGTGCGACGAGGTGGAGCGCAGCTCACCGGCGGGGATGCCGAGCGCGTCGAGGCCAAAGTCAAAGTTATCATCCTTCTTCTGCCGAGTGGCCAGGGAGTGCATGGAGATGTTCCGCCCCTTTCCAGGGCTCCACGTTGTTGCAAGCCCGGACGCGCCAAGTCCACTGCCGCCCACGCTCACAACGGAGGTGGTGGACCCGCCGCCGCCCCGTGCGGTGGCTGCCGACGACGTCTCTGGGCCTCCAACAATCGGGGCGGAGGCGCGGCGCCCATGACGAGAGCCGATAAAGCTGCCTGCGGACGCGCTGCTGCTCTGCCGGCCGAATGTGGCGCTGGAGGACTGCACAGTGATCGGCGCGCCTGGCCTTGCCGTCGCGGGGTGCGGCCGCGACGGCACGCTCCCACCGCTGCCGCTGCCGCCGCCGCCGGGGGTGCTCGCGACGGACGGCACGTGCTCCAGTTGGAAGCTGCCGGAGCCGGAGTGGTCGCCCCCGCCCGCCCAGACGCTCTTGCGGATGCGCTGCAGCCGCCGCCGCTGGGACTCGTCGCTGGTTATGGCCGCCGATGTTGGCACCGGCGCCAGCTGCGACTCCGACGGCGGCGTGATGAAGCGGACGAGGCTAGAGGACTGCGTGTCGTGGGTGGAGCCGTCGTGGAGGAGGCTGCTGCCGTGCGAACCGGCAGGGAGACCACTGTGCCGGCTGTTGTCGCTGCTCGTCGCACCGCCGGCGTTGGATGATAGGGCCGGCAGCTGCGCGCCGTGGCGGCGGGCTGCCGGCGCAGCAGCAGCGCCCAGGCCCGGAGAGGCGTGGAGGGAGGGAAGCGACCCCTCAACCTGCGCGCGGCGCCCCGCTAGAAGGGGGGAGCCCTGACCACTACCCGCCCCGTCAGCGCCACTGTCCCGCTGCGCGACGCAGCGGCTGCCACTGAGGCGCGGCGTCTCTGCAACTGCGGAAGAGGAGCCATAAGAATGTGACCGCGTGTCATTGCGGGGAGCCCGTGCTGCTGTAGGTGGAGCCCCCTTCTCCATCCCATTTACACCTGTGCAAGTGTGCTGCGCGGTTGCTCAGTGGGTGCGAAGAGGTGGGGGATTGGAAGAGCAGCCAGCAACGCGTACCCAAAATCACTGGGTGGGATGTGATGGCGCACGATAGGGGGAAAAGGAGCAACTGCAAAAAAAAATGGGTAAGAGAGCGCACAGAGAAGGGGGACAAAGAGGGCAGAGAAATCAGTTGGGCCCCCGACAAGATGCACAGATCGGCAATGTCAAATGGACGCACGCTGACAATGTTACTTTTACTGTTTGATTAGTGTGTGATTTTTTTTTAACGAGGAAAGGGCAATACAAGGAAGTGGAGCGTAGAGGAGAATCCGTCGATGAGTGGCCAAAAACAGAGAAAGCGTATGGAAAAAATACAGATGATCATAAGAGCGATAAAGATATAGAAGAAAAAAAATAGAGCTTTCACACGACCAAAAGGAAAGAATAAACAACTTGAGCGGCGCGATATATAAAGATACGCGCCCGTGTATGTGTATGTGTACGTGTATGTGTGAAGCGGAGATGAAAGGAGGGGGGGGGGATAATGACCCGCACGAAAAGACGACGACGACAGGAAGAAACTGCGGTTCGTAAATCGACAGAAGTGCGTGTGTGTGTACCTTCAGTGCAATGCCCCCACAGCCACCACCACTGACATGTACTGTCGGTCCGGTGGAGTTTGTTGGCAGAAAAAATTACGCGACGCCACAGAGGAAATCAAAGGAAAAGTAACAATGAAATATGTGTGAATGGGAGAGGAAGGTAAGAGAGTCCAAAAACTCATCAAAGTAAAAAAAAGAAAATAAGAGAAGAGGAAAATAACGCCAAGCTATATTTTTTTAATTTTGAGAACAGTGTATTTTCTCTACAGAACGAAGGGTGATGGAGAGGAGTGGGTTAACTGTACAACGGTACGCGGAAGACCACAATTGCTGGTCTCGTCCTGTATGTGTGTTTAGCTCTTTTGGAACTCCCCCAGCGCCTAGTCAATATTGTCACAGAGCCTGCGGGAAGATGAGCGAAATCAAAAAAAATACTAGGTCTTGCGAAGCCGCACAACACGGCAACACAGAAATAAAGATACGAAAATGAATCAGTGAAGTGTATTAGCACGACTCACCACGCGAGTAGGTGCGGTGGTGTGTGTATCGTGCACAGCCGTGGAGACGGGGGCACGTACGGCTGTGGTGTGTCCCCTCAACGATCAGGCTAGTGAGAGGGGGGAACAGACGTTTTCCTGTCTCCCTTTATTCCTTGTTGTCATAGAGCAGAGGGTGGAGTAGGAATGCAGTTGATGAGAGGAGGGGAAGAGGGGGGGAGGGAGGGGAGGGAGGGAGGGATCTGCGATCTGTGGCATCAATCAGCGCGGTTGTCGGTTCTGGCACGTAGGTTGTGATGATGTGCCGTGGCTTGTTTGCATGTGGGTGAGGACAGGCGACTCCACGCACAGCTGCAGCAAGCCCACCCATAGACACACCCATCGAGCACGTTAATTCCACCTGCTGGTTGCACACGCCGCGTGGTGCCTTGACAGTGCACATACAGCGACAGCAGCACTCCCGAGAACACCGGAATGTCTACGTTACCGTGCAGCTTTTGATAAATATACTTTTTCTTTGGTGAGTTATCGACGTTGTTCGAAGCGCTGGTTACGATGGAGGTGGAGAACTGCATGCCAAGTGATTGCTGAGAGGGGGTATGGAAGGAATGGGGGGGAGGGAAAGGAGGAGGAGAAGACTGACGCGATTGGATGAAGGTCAGAAAAATAAAAAATGAAGTAGGGGTGAGGCACATCTATAGTAGAAAAGGAGGAAAGAGAGCAGGAAGAATGATTTTTTTAAAGATCGGGGAGGGAAGGGGGGGGGGGCAACGGAGACGCCAGGTCAGACAAGGATGCCTGAGAAAAGGAAAGAAAGAATGTGAAGAGACATATGGGACAGGTCGGAAAAAATAGCACAGCACACCGGAAGAAGCGTAATCACATACATATATATATTATACTTCTTACATACAGGTGAGCTGCCTGAGAGGCGACCAGGGAAGCGGGACCATATATATATATATATATATTTGTTGGCAATAATAATAAACAACATAGTTGAAGCACTGGAAAGAAGAATGGGAAGGAAACAGGAAAGATCCAAAGATAGAAATGTATGATGCGTGCGCGTGTGTGTGTGTGTGGTTGGTGGGTGCAGAGAGGTGGAGATGATGGCTGATAACGATGGCATCGACAAGTACCTCCCTCCATAAGTGAAACATATGACATGAAGAACGAGAAGAAGAAGAGGAGAATGGAGCAGAGTCGCCGACGGCGCGCAGTTCCGACGGCGGGAATGTATGTATGTTATTAAAAGAGAAAGAAGGACAATAAGAACAGAGAGAAAAAACGAAAGGCAGAGTGCCGCTTGCATGTACACCGGTAAGAAAGAAACATCTACACGCGCGCGCAGCCAAACGGGGGAGGGGAATGTACGCATCTGCAGGGGTGTGGCACAAGACAAGGAGGGAAAAATAGAAAACAAAAAGGGTCCAAATTAACATCTGCGCTGACGCGGACTACGCCCCCTGGCTGTGGGCTGCGAGAGAGGCCATCTCCGGGGCGCCGAGCGGCACGAACGCCTTGAGCTCGTGCCGCGGTGGCTCCTGCATGAAAGGATTGCGTTTCACAGCCTCCGCCTCCTGCAGCCTGCGCTGTGCCACCTCCACGCGCTCCATAATGTACTGTTTCCCCTCCGCGCTCGAGGACGTCGCCGCGTGCTCGGCGAGCTTTGCGATGCCCTCCTGCAGCTCGCGGATGTGGCGACTCAGGCTGTTGGGGTGGGATGGGCGGTTCACCACGCGGGAGAGCGCGTCCAGCGCGTTGAGCAGCAGCACCGGGTCGTCGTCCTCGTCGCTGACGCCCACCATCGCCACCGTCGCCGCGCTGCCGCTGAGGATGTTGCGGAAGAGGTCGAGCGGCTCGAGGGGGTCACGGCTGAGAACGTTGAAGTAGTGGTGAACCGCGTCGAAAACAGCAGTGCAGATGAAGGACGACACGCACACGTCGTCGTTCGCCATCTGCTGAGTGAGAACGAGCGACACCACCATGATGCCAGGGTCAGCCGTCTGCAGCGCTGGTGCGGCGTTCTCAATGGCGATGCGGAGAAAGCGGTCAAAGTCGTGGACGGTGTTGACAAAGTGCGTCGTGACACCGGCGACGTGCGGGCCATACACTGGGGAGTGGTCAATTTCGAACTTGTGGTACGCCGCGTCCACCTCGACGGGCAGCAGGTCCGCCGTGATGTTGTCCTTGACTAGCGACATGGACACCTGCAGCTCCCCCACAATCGCGCGGCCGCCGAGGTCAGCGAGCAGTCGCTCCCCCGGGCCGTCACCGCCGCGGCTCCCGATAGGGTGCATCGCGCCGATAACCTGGTACGCGATCTGCCGCAGCAGGACGGGGGTGAAGGCGCAGTTGCTGCTGTCGGCGCCGAGGAGGCCCGTGTTGTACCCCGTCGCGAATTTGCGCACGAGGCCATCGATCAGCACGGACGCCAGGCCCTCGGTGTGGTCTCCGACACTCACCACAACCTCGTCGCTGTCGAAGCGCCGGCCTCCCTCCGCCGTGCTGACGAGAACAGTGTTGCCCTCGACCGCCGCCGACCCGCCGCCCAGGAGGCGCTGCCCAAAGCACACGAGCGACTTCACCCGCAGTGTCTCATTGTCCTCCGGGTTCTCCTGGAGGAGCGTCATGGCTGGTACAGCACGGGCTTCGGCCACGGCGGAGCGCGTGGCCTGCGGCGACGACGCCTTCTTCTCTCTCTGCTTGATGGGGCTGTTTTGACCGCTACCCTCGTTCTCCTGCAGATAGGCCTTTGGGTGGTGGTGGTCGACGTCTTTCAGCAGCTCCTCCGCATCGCGGATCATCTCCTCCAGCCTGGCAAGGATCTCGCTGTGCTTGGCGGTGTCCTCCGGCCCCTCGGCGCTCCGCTGGCGCTCCACCAGCATCGGCCAGAAGTCATTCCGCATGCCCTTGATGAACTTGACCACGCTCCCGGGATGCGTGGGGCGGTTGGCAATCTCGCCGAGGCGGTGCTGTACCTGCAGCATCTGGTTCGCCCGCGCCTCCTGCCCGCCAATGCCGAGGAGCGCCACCGTGTAGCATGGGCCGCCAAGGGCGTAGTGGTACAGAGCACGTGGCACGAGCGGGCTGCCCTCCATCGCCGCCGTGTACAAACCCGCGTTCTCGCCGGCGAAGCTGGCGGACAGGGAGCAGACAATGACGTCGTCCTGCTCCGGCACCTTGAGGATGAGGGAGACGAACACAAGCCCGCCCTCCCGCCCCTTCTCCGTGCCGCGTGCCATGGCGTCGTCCAGCATCTTCTCGAATTGACCGCCATCTGTCACGGGCTGGTACACAGCGCCATGGATGCACGAGCCAAAGATGGGCGAAATGGCAACAACGACCTTCTTTGGCTCCTCCAGGCGGGGACTGAGGAGGTCGACCGAGGTTTCGCCCTTCAGACGGACAATGGACGCGGTGAGGCTGCCGCGGCGGTCGCTGCCATTCTCCGACATGGCGCGCAAGACGGTCCGGACGACGCTCTTCAGCACCATCACCGACACGGGGTAGGACCGGCTGTCAGCGGAAAGGATTGCGGCGTTGCAGCCCATAAGAACGGTGTTGCACAACTCCTGCAGAATGTCAGACTGGATGTACCCGCTGTCCTGCGTCACCTCCGTCACTTCGTCAACGTCGTACTCCTCAAAGTCGTCCTCCGTCGTGGCGATGACAACGGTACTTTCGTAGGTGACATTCGACGTCTCGCTGCACCGCGGGTCCACCAGCACCAGCGTGCGCACCTTGGTCGACGACGGGATCATCGACTGGGACGCATTGTTATCGGTCAGCGTCCCGTTGAGCGGCACACCATCGGCGCTGCGGTGGTCCTGGCGCACATTCGCCCGACTCCCGTTTGGAAAGCTGGTGCTGCTGGCGTCTCGGCTGCTTTCCAGCGTCAGCAGGTCCTCACGAGAGCGCGACGGCTGCGCGCCTGCCGGTGGTGGTGGTGGCGGCGGATGCAAGGTGCGCGCACTGGGCCATGACGGACCGTTGGTGCCAAAGCGCGCGGCCCCGGCGAGACAGCGACCGGACGAGCTGTGGTGCAGGGAAAGGCTGCCGCTGCGGTTCACCTGATCAGGCTGCTGCTGCCTCGCCCCAGACTGCGTGGACGGCGGTCCGGAGGGCGGCGGCGGCGGCTTCCCGCCCTTTCCATTGCCACGCGCCGACCCTTCACGGTGGTCATCCTCACTGCGGTTTGCGAACCGTGGCCGGCCACCAACAGGGCCGGTGGGGCGGTCCTGTGGCCGCGTATTCGCTGTCGCGCTCATGCTTGCCAGGCTAGCGCTCCCGCTTTCGGCAGACGCGGACGACTTTCGCGGAAGTGGCGGCGGTGGCGGCTGGTTCTTGGTGGGAGACTTGCTAGAGCTACCGGGGAACGTCGGCAGCGCGTTGGGAAACTGGTGGGTGTTGCGCGCCGCTCCGCCTTCAGACAACCCAGATGGTGGACGCGCCAGAGAGGAGTTCGCACCTCGCGGCGGTGGGCCCTGCGATGGTGCCAGCGGTTTTTCTGTGGTGTGCTTCGTGGGCCTGCTCCCAACGGCTGGTGCGGCGGTTGCCTCTGAAGAGGCACCCGAAGGCCGCTTCACCTCTCGGCGCATCGCGCCAGCCAGGCGGGACGAACTCGAGTTCGACAGATCACCCACATCGCTGAAGGGGCGGCCCTGCCGAAGTTTTTGCGCAACAAACTCTGGCGTGGCACCGGGCTTGTAGCCGGCTGGGTTGGCCAGCGCCAACTGTCCGAGTGCCAGCTGCTCCTTGAGACGCATGTGCTTGGAGGTCGTCTCCGCCGGGGTACCCTTTTCCGCCTCCAGCTTTTTGCCTAGTAGCTCGACAAAGCGCTTGGTGCTGCCAATGTATGTGCGGTGGTTCTTGACGTTGAGCATCTGTTGCTGCGTGTCAAGGAGTGGCACCGCATCCGTATCGTCAGCCGCGTTGAGGCAGAACAAGGTGACCGTGAACGAGGGGCCGCCGAGGACGCCGTGAAACGCCTGGAAAGGTGCGTCCTCCTCCCGCTGAAGAATCTTGCTGTACGACTGTACGTGGGTGGCGGTGTCGGTGACGAGGAGAGAGGACACCACCAAATCGCCATCGGCCGCAAGCTGCTTGAGAACAAGGCACATCACTAGCAGCCCCGGCTCGGCAACGTCGGGTGCCATGTGCGGCCGCGCGTACGCGTAGGCGTTGGAGACGAGCCGGGTGGTTTGCTCGACACCAGCAATCCGCACGTAGCCGACGCCCTCCAGCACCATCCCGATTAGTGGAGCGGAACGGTAGGTCGCCGGCTGCGCGGGGGGTGCCTGCCCTGACGGTAGAGAGCCCAACAGAAGAAGATCCTGGGACTGGCCTTCGCGGAGGAGGGCGAGAGACATGAACAGCTCTGAGCGTGGGGGGAGGTGCATGACGACGCTGCCAACCACGTGGAGGAGACTCGTAGCAGTCGCCTCCGTCGCCAGCTTTGTGGAGGCAAGCAACACTGCTGCGTTCATGCCCGAAAAGAACCGCCGGTTCAGCTCCAGGAGGACCGAAGACGGAAGTCGCTGTTGCTCCTCGACGTATTCAAGCAACTCGTCAACGTGGTACGACAGCGATTCCTCCGTTCCCCACCGCACCTCGAGAGTGTTCTGCTCACGCAGCACAACCTCCATGCTACCTTGTCGATCACGACGGCCCCCGCGCTTGACGCTTGAAGTTGGGCGTTGATAAAAGACGACGCCACGAACGTTGGTTTCCCTGTCCGCGGGCGGTTTTGTCGTGATCCGGTCTCTGTCATGGATGCGGGTGGGAGGGATGGCAGGCAGGTATGGTGCTACCGGCATTGCCTGCTGACGGCGGTTTCGGTTCGTCGGAGGGACCTTGCCCCGCCCCATACTCCGGCTCTGTGGAGTTGCAGCGACCTCATCCGCCGCGGCAGTCTCCGACATCGAGTTGCCCTCGGCGGCGTACGTCCCGTCAGCGTAGCGCGGCCGGTGGGTCTCCTCCAGCTCGCGGCGCCGCTCCCTGTCCCGATCCTTCTCCGCCCTGCGCTTCGCCATGAAGGCCTGGATGCGCTCCTTGCGTTCTTCGTTCGCCCGCTGCACGTCGGGATCCGTATCCTCCTGCGTCCTCGTAGACTTGCCAAGAATCGACACCGACGCGGGCAGACCGGCGTCAGAGCCCCTCGACTTTGAAAAAGATGGGTACCAGTAGCCGCCGGTCTTGAACTCACTGAGGCGGCGCCGGTGCGGCACAGCCGCCCCCGCGGACACGCCGTCCTCAACCTGCGACGGTGCCGACACGCTTGCCACGGGGCTCCGATGGTTGCTTCGCCGTCGCCCTGTAATTCTGACCATGTCGTCGATGGAGCTGAGGACCGTCGGTGGTGGATCGGCGGACATGGCCACGGAGCCGCGCGGCCGCGACCCACCATCTGCGACGGGGTCGCCCATCAACGGCCAGGTACTCTGCGCGACACGACTTAGCGGCCGGAGCGTCGATTCAGCCGGTCCAGGCCGCTTGGACTGCGGCGTCAGCGGAAGAGTGGGGGACAGTCTGTCCGCATCGCGGCGTGTCCCGGCTCGGGTGCTGGTGCTGCCGTTCAGGGCAGGTGATGTCTTGGCCCTCCCTGCCGCCAGTGCCGACGGTTGTGGTGGTGGCAACTTAACCGGAGCGGCCGCGCCACTGACCAGGGCGCTCTTTGGCGGTGGCGGCTGCGATTGCTCCGCCGCCCGCTGCCGATTTGCCGCGGCGAGGTGGTTGTTGGACACGGGAACCACTGGCAGTACACCCACCGCGCGGTTTGCTGAGGCGTTGGGGCGGCAACGAGCGGGGGGCGGGAGACGCGGGAGACGGGTGCCTTCCGGGGAGCCCCGCATAGTGGTGCTCGCCGTCGTTGGCACGCCTTTGTCGAGTGATTGCGTGCTGGCCGACGACAAGTAGTTTGTTGTCGTGGCCGCGGTCGTTGGGGGCAACGCCGAGAGGAAACGGCGCTTGGCCTCCACACCCGTTGCCGGACTCTGGCGACGCTGCTCGCTGGTGCCGCTGCCCCGCCGAACCGTAGGTCCCGCTGCGCTGGCAGGTGTGGATTTACGGCTCCCCGTAGACGGCTGGTCGAGAGTGGAGCTGGATTTCCTGCGCGCAGCCGCGGCAGGGTCCGCAGCAGCTTTGCTGGCCACGGAAGGCTGTGCTGCCGGGGTGACGGCTTTGGAGGTGGTGTTGCTGTTGAGCCACGCATCGTCCCAGTACTGGTACGGGTCAGCGTCGCCGATCGCTCTGTCGTCAGGCTTGCAGCCCTTCGCGGGGCCACCGGCGGGAGTGGAAGTTGAAACCGTCAGGCCCGTTGGCGGCGTATAGACACTGGACAGTGGCTCGGGGGCAAGGCTGTTGTCCCACATCTGGCGTCGCTTGCGCGGCGTCACAGGTCCAGCAGCGGATCCAGGAAGCGACTGCGGGTTTGCAGCGGCATCAGAAGGCTTAGCAAACGCCGCCGAGGTCGAGCCACGGGCTGCCGTTGACGCATGGGGCACTTTGTCTCCTCCGGGTGTGTTATGCGTGCTGGAGCTCTTAACAGGGACCGTCGAAATGGCGACGGGGGTGAGGCCACTCCGTGGCGTGCGCACCGCCGGGCCGGTGGGAGGGCGAGCGGCCTGCTTGAGCGGCTCCTTGCCCGTCGCCTTTGCCCGGGGGGAAGTTGGTTCCCTTTTCACCACCGGGGAGCCAGGGAAAGCTGCGGAACCCCCAAATCCAACGTAGTTGGTGGCGGGGGCAGCGACGGGCCCAAGGAGAGAGGTGGGGTTCGAGGCCGCACCATGAACGGGGCGAAGGCGCGGTGTGGCGTTGCCGCCACCCATAGCGTTAGCCAACTCTCTATGGTCGTCAAACCCCAGCATATTCTTCATCAATAAGTCGATTTCGCGCTTAAGGTCGTCGTTGACGGCGTTGCTATTGTCCGCCCGGCGATTCCGATCGTTCGCTGCAGGCTCGTCCGAAGAGGCAGGGGGGTATGCTGACGGACCGGCTCGGCTGGCTGTGGTGACCAGCGGAGAAGCAGGGTTGGAGTCGTAGGCGAGGCGTGGTGCACCAGCTGCTGCCAGTGCGCCATTGCTGGTGCTACCACGGTGTCCTGCTCCGTGATGGCGATGCGAGGATGGATCTGGCATGACGGCGGAATCGTGAGTAGCGCCCCCGGCGCGCCCGCACCCTTCTTCGGGCATATCAAAGTCGTAAAAGTAGTTTTGCCTCTTGTTCGACTCTGGGGCCACGTGCTTGAACGAAGGCTGTCGACCGAAGCCGAGCTCATTACCGTGCAAATAGGCCTCGATACCAAAGGCAAACCCCACGTCATCAGCGACGTTGGCAGCAGCGCGACCATTTGCATTGGTTGTGCTACTCCGTTTTGCGCTGCTGGGAATATAGCCGAAATCCCGCAAGGGTGCATACCCTTCAAAGTCGCCAGGCTGCGAGACGGACGTCTTGCGCTTCGCGGGTGCACCACCGCGGCCACTAGAGGAATTGTATCCTTTGGTGTGAGAGCCCAAGATGGACTGACCAGTTTTCCCCGCGACAGTGGGGTCACTGCTGTTCCTCTTGAGACCAGACCTTTGAGTGGAACTCGCATATTCTGGTACGTCCAGCACGTCGTAGTCTGCGCCGCTGTGGGAGGTGCTAGCGGCCTGAGGCAATTCGAAAATAGAGTTATCCTGGAAACTGAGGCTGTTGCTCGCATCGCTGGTCATGAATGCCAAGAAGTCGCCCAAGGACATATCAGCGGCGAGGGCATTCACGGGGCGCTGCGTATCACCATCGCCGAAGTCGTAGCCACCCGCAGTCAGCTCGAGGCCGCCGTTGGGAGTAACCGCTCTCACTTCCTCCGCGTCATCACTGGGGAGGCTAAAGTCGTCGCCGCTGTAACTGTACTCGCCCGAGTTGCCTTCGCGCTGTGGTGCGTAGTCCATCGTGAAAAGTAAGGATTATCTCACGAGGGTCGAAATAAATAAACCAAGAGGCAGAAGGAGAAGAAAAAAGACAACTAAAGCGAGGTACGAGGAAAAAAAGGAAGGCCAGGCTTTTTTGTGTTGTCAGCTTTATAATTCACAAGCGAGCACTTATAAGTGTGAAGGAGAACAAGCGCTCGTGAAGAAAGGTTTCGTAGAGTTACAATAGTCACCAAACTTTTAGAGGTCAATCTGTTGAAATATTGTCTGCTACGCGCATTCAGTACGACTACACAAGTGAAGGGACAGAGTTCCAGCAATGGGACAGACTTACGACGATGAAGACTATGATATGGTACTTCTCCCTGAGCCAGCAAGGAAAGAAGCTCCCTCCTCTCCTATAAGACACGTAAAAATGATACGTGTGTATGCCTGTCAACGCGACACAATATGGGTTCAGTATCAGTCTGGCACCACTGGTCTGTGGGCGCGTGTGACGAAGGCGATGTGGAGAGTAAGGCGAGCAAGGTAATTTGAGTCTAAAGTACCTCAGATACGTTCTGCAGCAGGCACACGACTCTTAATAAGAAATGAAAAAATAAATATGAGCGTCAATAAAAGATGGAAGAGAAGCCAGCAAATAAAAAAATAGGCTGATCCTTTTAGTTTTCACAGAAAGAGGATTATGGGTGATGCACAAAGAAGTCCAGGAAAGGAAAGGGAAGAAGAAATACGTGGAAAAAAATATGGGATCAGTTCACAAAGGCTGTCAGCTGTAAACGAAAGGAAAAACAATCGAGTAAAAGGTATGAAGAAAAAGATACGACCACACGACAGGGGTGCTGCTCTTCCTACGAACTACGCACAGCTAACCAACCTGTGTGGTCTTCGAAGCACTTCGAGTGATGCGTCTTTAAAAATGGTATTACGTGCTCGTAAGGTCTGTGTGCTAGTCAGCAGTGTCCTCGAATGCTGGTGGATGCACTCTTCTTCTGTCACTATATCATGAAGAGGTAGAATTAGAAAAAATGAGGGGATGTATCAAGCGTATCAAAAACAAGGATGATGTCAGAAAAGAATACGAGCAAGTAGAAACAGTAAGTGTGAACATTTCGCAACATGGAGTTGGCAAATATGGGAGCTATGACATGGGCCGACAAAACTGACTTTGCCCCTTCCGACCCTTGGACTTTATGTTTTGGATGGAAACATATTCCCGAGTGACTCAGCACCTCCACAATGCTCACCCCCGGTAGAAAAACATGTAAAGGTGACCAATGCTAGATGTCCATATTTTGGCCCATTAAACGACATATATTTTTTCTTTTCGCGAATGGTGGTGATGTTTACCAAGAAGCACAAACCGGAGGCGTAAAACAGAGACGAAAAACATTTTGAACCTATTGGCCATGTGTTTGTGAAGCAAGGTAGATGGGGATGACGTCACAGCACAGTAAAAAGTCGCTTGAATAATGGATGGACTTTTTCATACGTACCACATTCGTGGTACAATTGCCAGATATAAGGTGTCGTCGCCCCAACCCTCTAAGCACAGGAACGTATGCCAATATGTTGGTGTGTATATATCAAAAAAAGAAGCAGGAGTTCCGCTAAATGAACAGCGTGTCCATCTCATACAGAAGAAAGTAAACAAAAGAGCAGGGCAAAAACAATGTGAAGTACAAAGAGGCACTTTCTCATGTGCGTCGCACTTCAGTTTACAGCGCAACAAAGGTAATGTATACCAAGCAGAGACAGGAACATCCTCAATGCTTAGTTTGAAAATATAAGTCGGCACGTTTTCCGTTCGTCAGCGAGCCAGTAGAGAAGCTGTAACACCTGCAGAGTGGAGTGCTCGTTAGCGCACTGTATGGAAAACAACGCGTTAGTAAAACACTGTAAAGCAAAGTTAGTGTCATGCCGATATACGGCCGGTTTCGAGACGTACCGGAGGGGGAGGGGAGAGGGGGCATCAGATCATGAAAAGCATAAATGTAGAAGAAGAAGCGAGCCACCGAAGTAAAGTACGAGAACGAATGCAAACAAGATATGAAAGAAAAATTCAAGATATGCCCTCTGGGGTAAACAGGCAAGCGAAATTTAAAATTTTCATATAGATGGCTGGAGTGTGCGCCGCAGCAGCACTCAGAAGCTCAGCTATCCGGCCTCTTATGAAAAGTAAGTGAAATTTATCAAAGAATAGACTCGTTGGCACCGCACTGTATATTTTGCACATGATGCCAAACAAGGTTCGTACACGTACACAAAAACGCTGTTAAAAATTATCGAAAGCAACCCTCTGATGAGGATTAGAGAAAGAAAATAGAAAATAGTATAGCGAATGACAATAATCAGTCACAGTAAAAACAACTGGAACGGTCATCTACTGGACAGGTATCTTTTTTTTAGAGTAGAAACAATGTATGAAAAGAAAATGCGTGCACTTTGGGGATAGTGTTTGTGCTCACTTGGTTCGACATCCTGACGACCTTCTACACAGGAACAGGGCGAAAAAAAAATGACAGAAGTGTATGTACATGTTTGTTTGTGGTCTGTGTATGGATGGGGAAAATGGGAATAGAAATTTCTACACAACCAAACGTTCGCACCCGTGGAAAGGCACTTACATAATCTCCTCCCCGTTAAATGTAAGTCGCCTTCCACCATCGCGACGTCGGCCAATAGCGTGCGGGGAATCACATTCCGCCATCGCGGGAGTTCGCTCCGACGCGTGTCCGAGGGCTTTTAGTTTTGATGGACAGCTTTGGGGTGGCTTCTCAATTTTCTGCCTGCGCACTGGGGTACGGTTGATGTCACTCGGAGAAGCGTCATTGCTTGGTCGCCGACGCACATCGGCCTCCGGCATGGATACTGCTCTCTGATTAGCTGGTGGCATTGGCTGGCGAGAGACTGTACCGCTCATGTTGTCATCGTCAATAATGTAATACCCATTTGATGAACTACCATCAAAAACAGGTGTGGTGGGGGCTGACGACAACGGTGTGAGTGAAACTTGCTTTACCTCCTGTGACTTGCCGTAAACGCTCGGGAGGAAAAAACTGTCATTTTTGGCGGGCCGTTCTGTAGCGTTATAATTCCCGTATGCGTCGTAATTAAACGAAGGTGCCCTGTAAATGCTGTTGTTAGCGCCATACTCACCAGGCACGCTCCCACTGAAACTCCCCATACGGCTGTAGAACGAGCTTGAGCTTGTATTGTAGAGGCTGCCTTGGCGCGAACGCGGAGTGTTGGACAATCCATAGTTATACATAGAGCCATAATTTGGCTCTATCCCGCGAATAACACTGTTCTCACGGGCCAAGCCGCCATCCTCGGTGGAGAACTTGCCAGTCGCATAATTTTCGTGAGACTTACTGTCCTCAGTTGGGAGAGTAGAAGAAGCAAATTGGTTTCTCAGGAAACTTTGTCGCCGGGCATATTCTACCTGGGGAGGGGGATGGTAAATGTTGACGTTTTTTCCGCTGTCTGCCCTGGAAAATGAAATGTTTGAGAGATCGCGGTTGCTCAAGTTGCCATAATTAACCAGGGGTGCATAGCTGCACGCGGGAACGGACGAGTATGGCAAGGAACGAGTATAGGACTTCCTCCTATTTTCTGTGTGCGGTGGAGCTTTGGGAGTAAAATTCTGCTCTTGAGAGAGAGAACGAAGCTCGTCGTCACGTGTCACGCTCGACCTGCTATTTGTATCTGCGGCGTGTTCGGTGCTGCTGTCAGTGAAACTGCGTAAGGAACCAGGCGTCGCCAAAGATGAATTTCGGGTTTCACCGTCGAGCGGATATTCTCGCATTGAACTGCTGCGATGGAAACTGTTCTGCGGGTGCATGTATGTCGGGGCGATGCCAGAACTGGTGTGCATACTGCTTCTCCGACTCATCGAGCGACGATGATAACCAGGGGTCCAATTTGCATGGGAAACGCCCTGGCCTAACGCCAGACTGGGAAACCGAGGAGTGTTACTCCACCTATGGGCATGGCCAGGATGTGCTGTGGAACGGCTCATCATCCTTTCTGTGTAAAAGAATAGTTAAAAAATAAATAATTTTTTGCCTGCAAGAAACAGTTGAGGAAAAGGAGGGAAAAAGTTTGTTTCATGTATGTTTAACTGCGTGAGGGCAGATGTACGGCACACATCATGACAAGTAGTGATAATTTATGTTCTCACTGGGCTGGAAATTTGAACCGCTGGAGATGTAACTGGTAAGGACTTCCATGTTGTAACGCATTATTGTATTCTCTCGTTCGCAACCGTTGCGCTACACTATTGTCCTCATGAAAGGTGTGAAACCGATGAATATTCTCACCGACTTGGGACACCAGTGCGATTGGGGTTGCGCAGCCTGAGCAACTGGACCGGTGCCGCCCCCGCCACCGCACCACCAGCAGACCATAAGCCAGAGGCGTCTTGCTTCCTGTTCCCCCCCCCCCCCCCCCCCTAACCGGAAAGCTCATCGTGCCCTCCCCCCCCCCCCCCCTTTAAAAAAGAACGCAGCAGTAAAGATGAAAGGAAGAACCCTATCACACTTATGCGGACAGCGACCGCGGCCAAGAAAACCTGCAAACAATTGTCAACAGTCAAATATACTTACGGCCCATGTCCCAAGCACTGTGGACAGTTGGTTCTTCCTACATCAGCCATAAAATGTGAAAACCTATTTAGTCTTGTATTGCTGCGCGATCCTCAGATGCGTTGCATATGCTCACGTAGCGATCGAAAAAATCACGCAGCCAGGGCGTGGCAGGGCTGGGTGTATCTGGGGCGCTTCGGTGGGGATTGTTTGGCGAGCAGCCGCGTTGCAGCCGTTCCCGTTCCCCATCCTCCATTCGGAAAGCCTAGGGGGGAACATGCCCGGAGGGTCTAAATACAGGGGCGCTGTGGCGCGGGGAGGGGGGCGGCTTCGTGGCCCCGCGGAGGGGCGGGGCCCTTCGCGCTGTTGGGGACCGGTGTCCCCCGTTTTGGGGATTGCTTGCGGCGGGGGGGATGTTCCTTTTTCCCCTGGCCACCCATCCCTCGCCACGGAGGCCCAGGGCCCCGCTAGGGAAAAGCAACCAAAACCTAGAAAATCTGGGGCCCCCATATCCCGGGAGCAACCTACCTTCAGAGCGGCCACTATGCAAGGCGTAAGGAAGAGGAAGTTGTTGTTCTTTGCGGTGTGAAATCAGAAAAGTGCTTCGATCTGATGATCCGTGAGGGGCCACCTAATTCTTGGCATACATCATTGGACTTTGCTGCGTACGTTCGGTGTGTTGTCTGTTTTTTTTTTAAATCGTTCTCAGGATGCGATTACGCATTGGAGCTCTTCGCAAAAAAAAAAAGGGGGTGGGGGGATGGGAATGGGTAGTTTTGGTGATGAGGAGGGGGGGGGGGGTTGCGAGAAGGGAAAAGCTATCTAGTTCCTAATGTGGGAAATAAGCGTGGGCGTGTCTGCCTGCGTAGCCCCGCCGACAAAGACATCTGCGTAGTAGGTCTCTTTGCCGTCTGCAGTCGTGCCGGATGGTACCGAGTAGTGCCCCCGTTCCAGAACACCAGCCGCACCAATGTTGTGGAAAAACTGCAAGGGCATCTGGGGGAAGGTAAAGCCCGTCCCCGTCTCATTGTCGTTCTGCTGAGGGATGACGGCCTCGAAGGCCGCCTCCTGCGGCACTCGCGCCTCCTCGCCGGTCCTCCGACTGCCGCGCCACAGCGCCTCGATGGACGCGAACGATGGCATCCGGGCGAGGGCGGCGAGGAGGTGAAACGTCGGCTGCGGCAGCGAAAACGCCTCCGATGGGGTTTCGTGCCGCACAAGCGCCTCCAGCGGGCTTACCCAGACCAGCTCGCTGATTTCCCGCCCCTGGTTCTCCAGCTCCACCAGCTGGGGCGGCAGGCCGTTCTGGTCCCGGGACGGTTTCAGTGCGGCGCCGTAAAAGTAGGTGTCGTAGCGGTACTTGTGATCCTCCGGCGTGATCCAGCGCCCCAGGGGCGTCAGCAGTGGGGCGGCCTGGGCGTCGTAGATGCGCTGACTCTGCTGCCCGGCCGCGCTCTGCTGCCACGTGGCTGCCGACTCGATCGTGTCGTTGGCGCGCAGTACGCATGACGTCTCCTCCACCAGCTCGCGCAGCGCGGCGATGCGGCTGCTCCACGCCGTCCCCACCGCCGCGGCGGCAGCGGAGGACCCCGCCACGGCAGCATCCGCGACGAATCCCTCAGCCACCGCCGCCTCACCGTCCTCCTTGTCGACGCCGCCGCCTGGGAACACGTACATCTCAGGCATGAAGCGGGCTTTGCTGTGGCGGCGCGCCATCAGGACGTGAATATCATTAGGTGCCAGAGCACCGCGGCGGAGGAATGGGCTGATGCGGTCTGCACCGTAGCCCAGGTCCTTACTGTTTGCCAGCAGCACCAGCGTCGACGCCAGGCGCGGGACAGGAACGTTGCGGGCGGCCTTCATCTGTGATGAAGTGTGGGTCGCTGTGCCTTTTTAATGACTTGATGTATGGTTGGTTCTACAGGTCCGGTTAAGATGCAGTGGGTCAGGGTGCGGGCAAAATAAGAGAGTGGTGGTGGAGGAGGTGGTGCATGGTGCGCGCCGAGGTGTGGCTGCGCTCGACGGGGATGGCGCCGGCGCCCCAAACCTTCGCCAGGGAGGCAAGATGGCCATACTTATGTGACGTTGTTGTAAAGAATAATAATGATCCAATCTCCGTTCGGTGTTCCGACACACACCTACTCCAGACGAGCAATTAAATACGGCTGTAGGGGATGGGCATTTGCGTGGTAACATTTACGGTTGTTGTTGTAGATGGCCATGTATTGCACGTGATTGGGTTGTTTTTGTTGTGGGACCTTGACGGGCATCATGTGCACTAGCAGCTGAGCAATTTGACATGAGCACTGTGGATCGTCCGTGACCACGACGCATCCGCGCGCCACTGCGCCGCGATCCTACGCAGCCTCGGCGGGTTTGGGCAAACCGGTGGCGGCGGTTGTTGTGCCTGTGCGATGCGGAGCGATCACAAAATGCTCGAGCACGTCGACGGTGGCGGCGTCTTGCGCGGCTGCCGCGGTGGTGGCGCGCGTCTTCTTGAACTTCCACGGCAAGGAGGGGACCCAGCGGCTCGGGTGGAGTCGCAGGTGTGGCGGGGCTGTGCGGCGCTCGCCGGAGCGCATCTCGGCGACGTGGGCGGAATTTTGCTCCCACACCTTCGGCACCTTCTTCTCCGCCACGACGTAGCCATGCAGCTGCCGAGTCCGGCAATCGATTCGGAAGCGGAGGAAGTGTTTGAAGTCCTCGATCTGGAAGGCGGAGTAGGTGCCGTCGTACATAAAGTCGAAGGCCGTCGCGGAGACGAAAAGGAACATGCCAATGATGAAGGACACCACCGGGGTAACGATAATCCAGTAGAAGAGCAGCATGTATCCATAGTACGCCAGCACCTGGAAGCGCGTCGCCGTTGGTGAAAAGGCACCAAAGCGTTCCTCGCCGTCCGTGACCCGGCACGACAGGTAGTAGAGAGTCTCCAGCGGATCCAGCGCGCGGACAACGACGGACACCCCGTCAACAGCCCAGCGCCCCTGCGTGTAAAAGTACTGCTGCATGCTGGCGATCGCGTGGGATACAAAGGGCCAGTCCTGCAGCACCACACGAAGGTGGCCCCAGAAGGCGTCCGTGGCGGATCGGAGTTCCCTCTCCATATAGCTGTCCCACCGTGTCGAGGTCGACGCCATCATCTTGTTGTGACTGAGCAGGCCCATCACGGCGTAGAGTGCCGCCACCTGCATGCAGCAGCACACCACCACACAGAGGGTCCAGAACCCGCCGTACGCGGCCCGCAGAGGGGCACTTACGTTACGGTCCGACCCTGCAGAATGGAACAGCATGAAAAAAACACCAATGGCCACGAAGGAGGCGAGCCCATTGTTGACAAGGTAGTAGAAGAGCTGTGCGGTGAGGGAGTAGAGGAGAAAGATAATGGAGGACAACGCCGTTGCGGTGGGGTTGCTGTTCGCTGGGGTTGTCGCGGCAAGGTCCTCCTCGGCAGTGTCAAGCAGGTTCTCCAGGAGAGCGATGGGGATCGGAACGAGCGAGTAAATGACGCCAAAACAGCACACACCGACAACAATGTCGAACTTCCAGTTCACAACGCGGAAGCCCCAGAGACGCGAGGCCATGCTCATGTACGTATTGTTGCGAGGGAACGCACCCGCTCGCATGTAGCGCGTGCCCTGCTCGATGACTTGGTCATCACGGGCACCGTACATGTATGCGCCTCCGCCACCACTCACGATGAGGGTGGCGGCCTCGGAGATGGGGTCGACAGGGACGTGACGCGAGTAGTTGTGGATGTCGCCTGCGATCCGCAGCCGCAGCCGCGTGCCAAGCTGTCGCACCACCACATCCACCTCAGGCTGCAGCGGGGAGCTGCGGTGCTCCATCGCGTTGAATAGCCAGCCTGGCTCGTGGCACGTCAGGATCACGCAACTCTCATCGTCCATGTGATTTTCAATGGCGTGCAAAAAGTAGTTCCGCTGTGCCGTGTTGATGTCCTGCTCGTTGCCTGTGTCCATGCACAGGATAAACCAGTTGTATGGGAGCTTGAGGACGAAGAAGCTGCTACGCTGTGGCATGAGCCAGCCGCCCATCCACGTCTTCTCAACGATCCAATTGCGGAAGGTGGTAAGTCCGTCAAACCAGTCGTGATTTCCAGGTATAGCAAAGAGCATGGGCGCCGAGTACAACGCCTCTGCCGCAGTAACGGCAACCGAGGGGACCTGGTTGGGCTTGCGGGAATGTTTTTCATTGCGTCCCTTCCGCATCGGCGCGTCTTCGTCTGAGTATTCTTCGTCACTGGACGTCGTTTGGGTGTCCGCGACGCGATCGGCTCCCCGGGGCCCGAACATATCACTGCAGCCGCGCAACACCCGCGACGCCACCGACTCCGCGTCGAGCATGGTGATGTGGGCGACGTCATCGTCACACACATCCGGCACGACCACGTTCCGCTGCTCGGCGTGGAAGAGCTTCTTTAGGCGATGGGACCCTGGAAGGGCATCCATGTAGGGGTCGAAGAGGCGTGTGCTGTACGTCTCATCGGTAGGGCTGGGGTAGGCGAGATCACCACCGACCAGGACGAAAGATCCGCGGGGAAGCATGTGGCGATTCGACGACGCCGTGGCCCGGGTAAAGCCACTTGTGTGGGAGGCGAGGAGGGGCGTCAGCGGGGACGCGTCACGTTGCAGCGATCGCGACGCCGCTGCGCGTGCGACAAGGCCGATGAGGGGCTCGGAGCTACGCCGGCCCGCTTGGCTGACGGTCATCGTGCTTGCACCATCTGGTGCAGGGCTATCTGTGCCACTCCCGGCAGACATTGCGCTTGTCACATATGTGGGCGCCTGCCCCCGCCGCCCGCCCACCTCCGCTGTGGTCTGCTCCCCCTCCAATGTAGCCTGCCCGTTCCCGAGATGCTTCAGACCCATCAGGCAAGCATCGTCCGCAGCACAACCGGCGCGGCCGCCGGAGAGGCAGTTCTTACCTAGAACGTGCCGCCGCCGCCCCACATCCACGTTAGCGTACAGAAAAGGCTGTGCCATGAGCCGTGCCATTTCATAGGTAGGATTGAAGCCATCGCCAACGTCAGCGATCCAGTCAAACCACACATCGGCCGGCGCCGATTGTTGCAGCGGTACCGCTTCGTTGCTACTGCCTACCGATCCCGCCGTGGTTCTGACCGGGCCGACAGACGCTGTGTCGGTGTTTGCGTTGACAAAACTTCCCACTAGCGCCGCCGTCGCCGTCGGGTCTAGGCTCCCAGGGAAGACGCGGCTGCATATATGCCGCACGGAGGATTGGAACTGCAGGTCAAAGATCTTGGGGGTGGCGTAGCCCTGAATCGTGCGCACGTCAAAGAACATGAACTTGAGGGAGGACCCAATGAAGGACTGCCACGCCGTGACAAGGGAGAAGGTGGACCACCACGGCACCATACCAGGCTTGTTCATTGGGTGTTGCGCTTCGGCCACGTTGCGGACATGCGATGCCTTGTCCCTGAAGGAGATGACCGTTCCCATGACGTTGGAGGGCGCCGGATCGGAGCAGAAGCTGTTGGTGCACACGCCGCCTAGCGTGGGGTTCCGCTGGTGCGGCGAGCCTGTGGGCCCGCTGTGGTGGGACCGGGAGGCAAAGCTGTAGTCGACCGGCGCCTCGTTGTACATCAGCGGTACCTTGTCGCGGGGCGATCCACTCTTGCGTGGTCCCGCAGCTTGGTTCGGGGTAACTGGCGAGGCCACCTTGCGCTGACGCCGGCGGAAGGACTTTGGCTTTGGCTCCAGCTCTCGCCAGTCGCGGGCTACCGCCGCCTCCTTTGCCGTGGCGGCTGGCATCACCCACCGCAGCCATCTCGCCCACAAGGACACGCTGTCCCCAGTAAATCCCGCCTCCGCCTGCTGTTCGCGGTAGCTGCCGCCCTTCCGCAGGTCGTAGAGTTCTGCCCACAGAATGCCGCGGGATGGGTCGTTGCCCTGGTGCTTCTTGTACAGGTAGTCCGCCGACATGAAGGCGATGCAGAGGAGGTCCAGCTTGAGAATGGCGGTGAAGGGCTGTTCCAGCGCGGAGGGTGTCGCTATCACTGACCGAATCACGCGATGCAGAAAGAAGGAGTAGAGGCTACTGAGCGTCGATGCGACGCTGCGTACATGGTCCCTGTCCTTGGCGAACGGGTTGGCCAGCACCTGCGGGGAGACGGTCTCCTCAACGTAGAAGAGGCGTCGGCAGAAGGCGTGGTGCATGATGGCCAGCACCGTCAGGAGGATCGAGTTCATCAGCACCATAGTCAGCGACGAGCCGTACGTCACACCCAGGCGCCACCGGCGCTTCATTTTGTGCACAAAGAGTAGAATACATGTCAGAGAAATAAAGATGGGAAGAAACACGATGCCCGCTAGGCTGGCATCGTCGTGCGAGGAGAGTGGAGGAAGACCGGCCACCTTCTTTCCCGTGACACGGGAAAAGTTGGCCAGCTGCTCCTGTTTCTCTTTGACTACCTGAGGCCCCACATGGAAGCACAGCAGCGTCATGATAGACCATGTCTGGAAAACCTTTGTGACGCGAGCGTATGTGTCGAGGGCGACACCGTTGTGGGCGCGGAATGGGGAGTGGAAGAGGTACGACGCCATCAGCAGCAGGACATACAGTATAGTCCAGCGGATGTCTGGTGCGATGCTTTCCTGGAACCGCAGCAGCGCGGAGAAGATGATGTTCGAGTACCCGAGCAGCCACGCTGGCAGCTGGTGAAGGAGTGCGTCCCGCATGGCTACAATAGGCGACGTATACTATGTCAAAGGAAAAAAGGAGAGTAGCAGGACGCTGTGGGGAAACTGAATAGACAGCAGTGGAGGAGAGGGAGGGGGTATGATATACAGGTGCTTCACAGGTTAACAAGAGAAAGGTAAAGGATATAGCTTAAAAAAAAGAACGTCCGAGCGTATATAAGCTTGGGGGAGGGATAAACGTCCACTCGCTGCCCCACTGCTGGGCAACAACAATGAGGTGGTGGGCAGGGAATAATAATAATAATAAAAGTGGTAAAAATACGTAACTGTTTAAGTGAAAGCTAACTATTTTTCTTCTTCTACAGGTCCCTGTTTAGCGTGTACTTGTTTTCTTGCATTCACAGGCGTGGACTTTGTTGCGAGTGAAAAGAGAAGAAAAATGAACAGATGAAGGATAGGTTGAAGAGGGACGGAAGCAGACAAGTGGGAGTAGAGAAAAGAGAGGAGATAGTCGTGGTAATCGGATGCATATTCTACATCTCGAGGTGTGCGTACATCAGGGAAGTGGGAATGGTTTCATGAGCAGTTCACTCTATATGCGAGTCCCCGCTCCCTCCTATGTGGGTCATGGCTAGGTGAAAAAAAAATACTTACACACACCTTGTCGCATTATCCGGATCTGCATGCGAGCCGAGGTCTCTTTCCCAGTTCCTGCACTGTTAGGATACAAAAAAAATGATACTCGCATTTTCCAAATATGTAATTGGTTGAGACTGAAAGGAGGACAAAGCAACATACCGGGAGGCAAGCTCTCCACGTTACCCTGACCGTCCCCCTGCACAAGTCGAAAGGTACAGTTTCAACCGTTGGGTGTGCGCAAGTTTCTTTTTGACCTCCTCCGAGAAGGAGGGGTGAACAAAGAAGAAAAAAAGTAAGGCTGAAAGCCTCTTGATATAGGTAGGTGCATGTGAACATATATGTGTATGGGTATATATGTGTGTATATAAGCTGCCGTTGACTCATGTAGGTACTCTCTCGTTCTCTGGAGCCGGCATCGCGGGTCCGTCATTGTTGAGCTTGACACTGAGACAGCGGAGCCGGCGACTTTTCATATCTTTCCTCTAGTTCCCAGCTGCTTGGCCATCGGCGTACCACTACGCCGATACCGCTGTGCGGTGGGGCAAGGCGTGGTAAGAAAATGAAAAAGTCCCTCCCCTGCGTCGATGATGAGCCGGAGGTGATCGTGGACACAGCTCCTACCGGCGGTGTACTGGCAGAGTCACACTGTCCCTGGGCGGTCAGTACACATTGTCGCGGAGCTCGTAGCTGCCTGTCTCAAAGGAGTGCAGCAGCGCCTGCACATCAGGGCACTCCGCACAGGCCTGCTCCAGCCTGGCAGGGTTGATCTTGCGTTCCGGAGTGTCTGGTGAGGCACCGGGGGCAGCGTTGCTACTATGTCCGTCGCGTGTCATGACGGCGTGAATGCGTGCCTCAAGCTCCCGGTGAAGGCGCTGGTCTTCCGTTAGCAGATCGGCAGCTGGGGTCCCCAGCGGCATCTGTGCGCGCGCGCTGTACTCCGGAAAGTAGTGCCGCACCATGTTTGTGGCTTGCACCGAGTCGAAGTCGTCCATGTTGATCTTCATCGACAGCACACCCGGCTCAAGAAGCCGAGGGTCGAGACGTTCAGGGTGGTTTGTAGTCATCACAACAATGCGTCCTGAGGGTACCACAACGCCGTTGAGGACATCGATGAGGCTCTCGACTGTGATCTTCCGCTTCGACAGATCCTTCAGCACAAGTTTCATTAACCGCTCGACGCGCGCCTTCTTCTTCGCCTGCCGTCTCATAATTACGGACTCGGTGTCATCCTCGTCTTCCTCGTCCTCCTCGTCCTCCTCATCCTCCTCGTCGTCTTCCTCCTCCTCTTCATCCTCATCGCTCCCGCTACCACCAGAGGAGGCGCTACCGGGCTCAGGTTGGTCCGCGTCGTTTTCCGGGGAGGTCTTTGTTACACCGTCCCCCTGCGCCTCCACCGCCTTGTTGCTTGTGATACCCTCGATCCCGCTGATGGCGTCCACGTCCTCCAGAAGGTAGATCACCTCGTCGGGGCGGAGCTTCACGTACTTTGGCGTCGTGTACACTTCCTCATAGCTGTCGTCGGTGTAGGCCTCCACTTCGGCGATGCACTCCCCACTGCACTTCACCTTTGCTGTGTTCATCCACGCCTTGAGGAGGGATGCGGTGCGAATCGTGCCCATCTGCAGGGACACCACGTGGCGGCCAAGATGCCGCGCCATCGCCTTCACGAGGGACGTTTTCCCGGTGCCAGGTGGGCCGTGAACAAGCCAGGTCATGCGGTGCGGCACACCAGAGATTGCAAACTTACCCGCGCGCGTGTTAAAGTTGTGAATCATCTGCAGCACCTGCGGCTTCTGCGTAAAGAAGAGCGACTGGAACGTTTTGCAGCCCCCGGACAGGGGAAGCTCGAATCGGTTTGCGACCATGTAGCTGCCGAGGTCACCTTGCTTATCCTTCCCAACATCATCCCACTCGTCGTCATCGTCGTCTCCGCCGCCTTGCCGCAGCTTCAGCGCGACGCTTGCCTCCGACGCGGCCGGGTAGAAGAGGAAGAGAAGGCGCTCGGAGGGATGGTTGATTTGCTGCGAGTACCAGTGGCGGGCGCGCTGGACAAAGGCCTCGATGCGGCTCTTGGGAAGGAGAAGCCGATCGTCCTCAGCCTGTGCGCGCAGCTCCTCCTTGTAAGCTCGCGCGCTGCCCTGCCACACTTGTCCGTCTGCCGTGTGGCCCTTGCCGGCGCCACACTGGGCGCCGGCCGGCTCCCGCCCGGCGTAGTAGCGGAGGTAGTGCTCCCGCTGATGCTGCGACCGCAGCGAGCGGCACTGCAGGACGATCTGGCGCGGGGCGATCTCCTCCCCCAGAACGCCAGCCTCGCCGTAGTAGTCGTCGCTGTCGGTGTCGTCGTTACTTTCCTCCTCGCTGGGTTCTTCATTCTCAGCGGTGCCGAAGGGCTGCAGGAACTCCTCGTTGCCCTCGTCGTCGTCGTCGTCTCCGCGGCTCCGCCGGGGGCCGCGGCGCTTGCGCGTGTTCCTGTGCCGCTCGTGCAGACTGTTCACTAGATCGTACATGAGGTAGTCCTCGAGGGCACCCTTCGCAGCCACCTCCGCCTGCGGTGTGCCACGCTCGCGCCTCGCGAGCTCCATCGCCTCCTGGCGCCGCTCCTTGATCTGGCTGAGCGTCTGTGTGCTGCTCAGGTAGCGCACAAAGAGACCCGGCTCCACCTCAATCGCCACCTCGTTCGATGGGGAGACGGTGAGCCGGAAGTTCTCGCGGAGGACGCGGGCGAGGTACGCGGACCGTGACGAGGAATCCATCCCGATGGAGTCATTATCTCCGAAGCCAGGACGCTTCGCCGACGATGCGCCAGAGCCGGACACGCGAGAGGGGATGGGGGCGAGCCGAAGGGCGGCGTGTGGAAGGTTAGAAAGCACCATCTTGCCCGGGCGCCAGCCCTCCTCCTCGTCCCCGTCAGTGCCGAGTTGGCCGTCCTTGGAGAGGAAAGAAAGCAGATCCTGCTTCTCGACGGACGCCTTCTCGACCATATCTCCAATGTAGTCCAAGATGATCTCAATGAGTGCGTCGTTGTTGACCATGCGATTCATATCGGGGCTGGGGCGACTCCCCTCCTGCTCCGCCGCGGCAATCTCGCGATGAAGGACGTGGCGGATAAAGAAGGTGTGCACGAGTTTCGGCCACGTGACTTGGAAGAAGGCGTAGAGACGCCGAGACAGGAAAGGGATCAATGCACTGAGGATTAGCGAGAGAACAAGTTTGTCCGAGTCAATCGCGTACAGCGCGTTCATCGTCGCCAGTGAGACGTCCATTGCGGCAACGCCACGCACAGTGCAATCAAGCCGACAGTACAAAATATTCTGAGAAAAAGTCCACCGCGTAAGGTGTGTGTATGAACGGATGGGGGAATAGACCCAGAGAGTGTACTTCTCCGCAGTCACACACCGGAACCACCGCTACGCAAAAATAAATGTAGATGTGTGTGTATTCTATCGTACCACCCTTGTGTCCGCAAGGCTATGAGAGTCATTTGATATCCATATCCATGTCAAGAGAGGAAGGGGGGGGGGGGGGGGAAGGATTGTGTCGTTTTCCTGACAACGGGAGAGAATGATGTTTCCGTGCCAGTGCAGCTATTCGTTTGATTATCCCGTCTTGGGGAGATGGCTCCTTGCAAGAAGAGCTCGTCGCTGCTGGTGCCAACGCAGACGAATACCATGGGTATGTAATACATGCACTGGTGTGAAGAGAAAAAAATCACACACACACACGCGGTTCAATCATTCCCCCATAGTGTGGGGAAAAGGTTTTACGGATCATTGATGTATTTTGAAACAGACGCTCGTATATATATCACACGAGGATTTTATTAGTTAAACGTGTTTACGTATCCTATATCCGGCCACCATAAATTCCATGAAGTGGGAATTAAGAGGCGCGTGAGTGTGTGTGTGTAAGGAAGGAAGTTGTGATGATGATGAGTGGGCGCGACCACAGCACGTTTCGTGACAGACATGCGCACAGCGGCTATCCGTCGTTCTGGTCGTCTTCAGACTTCCTCTCGACAGCATCCCGGGCACGAACCGCGGGAAGAAAGACCTGCGCGACGAGAAGCGGAAACGCGACCGTCACCTCCGAGTAAATCTTCACCGCCTCACCGTCGCAGCGGATCTTCCCCCACGAGATGGCCTCCTCCGGCCGCGCCCCGGCGTCTGAGCCGTCAAATTCCTGCCCATTTGAGATGAAAACCGTGTAGTCGGCGCCGTTGCGCATGAGGTTGGCGTTGCACACATGATGCTTCACGCTGCCACCGCCGCAGATCAGCATGCCCGTGCGCTTGCTGTACATGGCCAGCTTGTTGATGCCGTGAATGTCGCGAACGAGGTCGATCTTCAGCATCTCAGGCTTCCGCTTCGACGCGGCGCCAACTGCCTTCCCGGCCTCCACAGCGTCGTCGCCATCGCTCTTCTGCGTCGCTGGCGCGCCGGCGACGGAGGCCGCATACAGCAGCTGGGCGAGGTCGCCATCGGCGAACGACGGGCAGTAGATGGGCACCTCCTGCCGCGCGGCCCAGTAGAGGGCGGTGCCGCGCGCCCGCTCTTGCGCTTCCGCGCGGAACTCGGCCACGTTCACCTCTTCCTCTGCCTCCGTCTCGCCGTCACCATCCTCCTTCTGGCCGCTTTTCGTGTTGCGGCGCCGCGAACGCTTCCGCAGCGCCGCCGCCGCCTTCTCCGATGCAATCTCCGACAGCGCCGACACGAGCAGGTCCTCAAGCCACAGCCCCGCAAGCGCCCACACCTCGCTTGGGGTCGTGGACCAGGAGCAGTACGCGGTCCCGTCCGCCTGCGCATTCTTCCGCGCTGTCTCCGGCTGCGCAGCATGCTGGCGACGGAGGTCAGCCTGGCGCTCCAGCAACACCTGCACGAGCTTCTTCATCACGCGGTCGAAGAGCTGCGTGGACGGGGTCGGGTGCGGTGGGCGGCGGGGGTGGCCGCGGCCATCCTGTTTCCTCCACGCGGCGGTGCTGCAGTCGTAGACAACGTTACCGAAGCGCGCCCGCTCCGGCCGGTGCTTCCCGCCCTTGCCACCCTTCACAGACCGCGCCGCCGCACCCGGCTGCTGCTGCTGCTGCTGCTGCTGCTGTTGCTGCAGCTCCTCGCTAGCGTACGCGCCGACGGTGTAGTGCTGGCAGGCCCGCCTGAGGTCGTGCTCGGGGCCGCCGCCGGCCATGACGACTGCGGAGAGGAAGCTGTGGTAGTCCCCGACGGGGCGGAACCGCTCGTCAATGACCGCCACTCCCTCCGGTGTGGCGCTGCTGCAGGACGGCAGGAGTTTCTCGGCGGCGTAGTTGCCGAAGCGGCACTTCAGCTGGTGAAAGTTAATCTCGCTTGTGGAGAGGTTGCGCTGCTGCTCCTCCGTGCCCGACGCGGTGCGGGGGACGATGCCTTCCTGCAGAAGAAAGCGAACTGCCTCCCTGCATCCTGTTCCCATCAGAGTCGCCGTGATGCCGAGGAAGAGCGTGGGGAACACGGGCGCGTCCGCGTCACTGTCGGGGTCAGGGACCACTTTCACGAATTCGCCGTCCTTAATCGCAAAGATCTTTGACGGCGGCTGCTTCGTTAGCATCCGCTTCCCCAGCTCCACCGCGCGGCCAAAGTGCGTGGCCTGGAAGCCCATTGTGGGGTAGCACGACAGAACCGCCTCGGCATCGCCAAAGCTGCCAGACGGCCCGCGCACCGCAGTCAGCGGGCGACCGGCCGGGCGCTTCGCGGCGCCACCATGATCACCGCCCTGTCCCTCTGCTGCGGCCGCGGCGTTGACGTCCTTGTCGTCGTCGTGGGCGCGGTGGTCGAACGCGTCGAGGTCAATGTCGGTGCTGCTGTGTACCAGCACCGCCGACTGCGCGATAGTAGCCATATGATCGCCGCTACCTGAAGGGGTACAACTGCCCAGTGAATGTGACCACAAAACGTGACGAGTGTGTGTGTGTGTGTGTGTGCGGGCCGTGGGTCTTGATGGATTCTTTATTTTTATTTTATCGGTAATACTCTGTGATTGTGTTGCGACAAAATAGGAAATGGAAAACACATTGTTTTAGTGGGATTTGTTTTTCAATACAGCACACATTAAATGATAATGGAGGAAGTATTGAGGCGATAAAGTGGTGTCCCCACTCCCCATGGAAGATATCGATCCTCATTTCATGTTTCATCGCGATGATTTATCGTCTTCTCCTATCCATAAAGGCAGTGGCGAGTATTCTCTTTGGTGGTATTTTTGTGAAGTGTCTGTGAATGACTGCTGTGGTAGGGAATTACAATGTTGTTGTATATTGCATCTGTGGTTAGGTCAAGTGGTCGTATTCGATTTCCCACGCGCATGCCTGGGCGCCGGCTTTGGCGAGCAGCATCTCTCAGTGCAAAGGCCGCCCTCGAGCACGCTCGTCGGCTCGGCCGCGAAACACTTGCCCGTAGGGTCCGAGGTGCGAGTCGCCATCGGACGTCTTGGCCCCTGTGTAGTATGCATTTCGGATGCCCTCGTTGGGGCCTGCCAGATTCTCACCAGGGTAATGGGGGACTGTAAGGTCTGGAATGCACTCAGCGAACAAGCCCTGGGTTGGCTTTTTCATTTGCTTGTAGACAAACCAGTTGTGGTAGAGACTTTCCTGTTTGGCGGGGCGTTGAGGAGCAGTGTGAGGACCGCCCTGGATGCCTTTTCCTTGTCCTCACAGTAAAGGAGGTACATGGCGATGACAGACACAAAGGGAGAGAATGCTGCGTTCCTCCGCCATCGCCTCAAACTTACCCTTGAGAGCCTCTAGCGTCTAGTTGCCGACAGTGCTCCAGAAATCTTCATCCTCCGCGCCGCTCTCCTGCGCTGGCATCGTGTCATCGGTCTTCAGGTCGCTGAAACCGTTTGCAGCGTAGGCATCCAGAGCCTTCTACATCGTCTCTTGTGCCTCTTTTTGCGTAATCACCTGCTGCTTCACCATGAACTGCAGGTCCTCACATAGCCTTCTGAGATGCATCATGGTGTATCCTTTGTTGTCTTGCAATGGCTATATATATATATATATATAGATTAGATTAATCCCGACTTCATCTTAAAACCTATGCTGTTGTCAACTCGAAATGCTATGTATTACACGATTTCCTTTATTTTGATTGGGCGATGCAGGGAAGAAGGTTGTGAATACCATGATATTTTGTGCTGTCCAAGTATCCTCTTACATGACAAAGGTTATGCATAGTTTGCCCTTCGGCCCGCCAACACTAGCATGGAGAGACTTGGATATTTTTTTTCCGCGTTTGTGTGTTTGTGGATGTGTTTGCTCTGTTGGCCACTGGTGCTAGTGCTTCTCTCTCTCTCCACACACACACACACTAGTGCCAGTGACTGCAAACGGAATGACAGTGAGGTGAATAGACACCAGTACAAATGCCTACCAAAAAAAAAAGACAATTATCATCTGGAACAGAAGGAGTGGGAGTGAGAGCAAAGTCAGAGATTAAACGAAAAATAACACATCACTCAAAGTAGGGAGCGAACAACATCCATATTGGGTACAAACAAAATTAGAACGAAAAGCACGACGTACTGTTTTGTTGGGGTAAAATGGGAAAAAAAGAAGAAATATTATATATAAGAAGGTGAGGGATAGAAATCTCCGACGTAGACGCTGCGTGGAGAAGGCAGAGGAGGGAAAGGAAACGAGAGAAAAATGTATAACAGTGGGGGAGCGTTGTTTGTATAGACGAAAAATGACGGCAGCAAACAACACACCAATCAAAAAACAAATTAGCATATTATTTTCCATTTGACATGTGTCTCTCAAAGGGGAGGGGGGAGGGGGAGAATTGACGGCTAATGCGTACGTCATGCCAATTACATACATTTTCTGGTGAGCATGGTCTCGTAGATTGTCACACACGGAGATGAGAATAGTACCTCCAAGACTGGAAAAGACGATTACGACATCGATCCAATGGTGAATTCGAGCGGTGTTGTTGCTGTTTGCACGAGAGAGAAGAAGAGAAAGTGAGAAAACAAGAAAGAAGGTACACTGGCATGCGCCAAACGAGACAAAAAAAAGACAAGTAAAAGAGAGAGAGGGATACACATCCAACACACGAGGCTGCGAATGAAGTTGAGCAGCCTGCATATCTTGGATCGTAGAAACGTGAAGTAAAAAAAAAACAAGACAAGGAGGAAAGTAATTTCAAACGGCAGAAGTAAAGCTAATGGCCAAACAATTGATCACATGTGGTCCGTCTAAACATAGTAGTAGTGATTGCGGAATCGCTATACAACTGGTCGAATCCACGGGAAGCGTGAGCACAGAAAAAAAAGGGAGGGGGGGGGGGAGGGGAGAAAGAGAGCGCGTGTGCGGTCCGGAATGATGAACAAAAGGATGGAGGGGGGGATGTCGCTGAGTGGGAAAAAATACAAGTCAAAGGTGAGAACAAAAAAAAAGAGATGTACCGTGAGCGCAGGAAGTCCCGAGAATAATGCGGGTCTGAGGGACTAACAAAGGAGGAAAAAAATACACGCATAAAATGGTGCCAAGATGAAGACAAAACACGAATGTATCGTTGAAAAGAATATATATATATATATATATATATATATATTAAAATATGCCTGATTGTAGGGAGGTGCAGCATAAAGGTTGAAGTGGATATGCGCGTGTGTGCGGTGAGGAGGCGGCGCGGGTGATTGGTCATGGAATGGTGGGTACGGCGATGAGGGCGGTGCTGACGCCCAGGGCGGCCACGAACCACCCCAGCCCAATCAGGAGCAACGTGTCCTTTATGACGAGCGGGGCTCCCACGGGTGGGCGCGGCGGCCGACCATACGCACCCGCGCCTGGCTCTGCCAACGCCCCCGTGGGGTGTTGTTGTTGGGCCTGGTGCCGCCGCAGCCAGCTGCGGTCGCGGAGCCACGCCGCCGCCAGGAACGCCGCCTCCACTAGCTCAATAACAGCCACGCTGAGTAGAAACGCGGCCCATGACAGCGGGAGCGGAAGTTCACCGGTGGCGGCGACCAGCCCCCGGCACACCGGCTGCCCACGACGTCGCGGAACAATATCCTGCACAGCAATGGTGGAGGTGGTGACGATGTGGGGGCGCGTGGGGTCACGGGGCCACTGGGAAAAGATGAACAGCGGCACACAGACCGTCGCCGCGACCAGCGCCGCAACGCCCCGCACGCGCGCGGCGACGCACGGGAACGAGGTGCCGCTCAGTGTCGCGGTGTAGACGCGTGCGCCCTCGAGCCCGTCACACGCGGTGCTGGCCGCCGCCTCGGTGACGGTGCTGTCGGTCGTTGACGGAGGCGTCACAGACCGGCTCCGGGCAGTTGCGGCGAGCATCCAGTGTATGGCGCGGCGGTAGACCCACAGGGCCACGTGCTCGAGCACCACCGTCCTTGACAGCACTTCCGACACGAACAGAGTGAGCATGAAGGGGAGCAGCGGCGCGACGCTGCTGCTATCGTGGGGCAGGCGAAGGAACAGCGCGGCAACGAGAATCATCGCATACGACAGAGCAGCGAAGCAAGTCGCCAGCAGCGTCTTCACCGCGAAGCCAGAGCACGCGGCGGGGTCGCGGAACACGCCCAGTGCGCTTCTCTTCACCGCCCCCACCGCGAGCCACGTGAGCGCCCGCTCCACCGCCAGGACTCCCAGTGGCCAGACGGCGAGCAGGCCGTGTTGCGCGCCGGTGGAGGCGTCCGTCAGGTTGAACAGAGTCAGGACGAACCAGGAGGCGAAGTCGATGCTGAAGCAGGGCAGCCAGATCAGTGGGGTGAACAGCCAGCACGTGTAGAGAAACACCGGGAGGTTGAGGACACCCGCGCGCAGCAGCCCGTGCAGGAGGAAGGGCACCGTTGCGGCCGACGGCAGTTGCGTGTCGAGAAAGGCGAGAAGGATGTACCGGATGGCGACAAGGACCCAGAAGAGGCGGCTGCGCGCAACCGCTGCGGCCATCGATGGAAGGCCCCACAGCTGCGGGGAGGGGGATTGGCCGGCGTCGGGGGCGTCAGGACCGATGTGCGCGACGTGGTCGGGGTCGTGCTCTGGCTGCGGCGCAGTGATGGTGACGGGGAGGGGGAGAAGGTAGTTCAGGAATCGCCAGTGGCACTTCTTTGTGGCGCCGCCAGGGGCCCGAAGCTGCACCGTTTCAACGCGGGTTGCCGTGTGGAATGAGGGGAGGAATGGCGGTGGGCTGCTCGGCGCGACGGGCTGAGACGGGGGTGTCGCCAGCAGAGCGGCGGGGGAACGCCGTGCGGATGCCGACGGCGGAATTTGGTGCGCCTGCGATGGCGGTGTTGCGCCGCGCTCGGAGGTGGGGGAGGGGGGAAGACTAGGCAGGCGACGGCCCTTGGGGGCGGCTCCCCGTGCTGATTCAGCCGCGGTGGGAGAATCCGCCACGTCCACCGTGACGCTGGAGAGGGATAGTGGGCGGTCCTCGGAGCGACCACGACTTGACGCAGCACGGCTCGAGGGATGGCTCTCTTGAGCCGCTCTGCGTGGTTGGGGCTCGTCAACGGGGCGGCCCTGTGGCCGGTCCACGATTCCACTGTACGGGACACGCACCGCCGACAGGCTCACATTGTCGCCGTCGCCTTCCGCGCGTGCGTGACGGGCCGCTGTGCGGCGGCTGCTGGGGCACAGCTCGCCCGGGGCCAGTCCCACGGCGTCTTTGCCGTCGTGAGGGCCACGCTGGAGGCGAGCTGTGAGCAGAAGCGCCGTCAGCACCGCCGGCACAAACGCCGCGGCGGGGATGTAGTAAAACCACCCCACCGTCAGTGTGTAGATAAATCCCTCCAGCCCCGTGCACCGGCACCGATCCCCACAGAGGCGTAGCGACGTAAAATGAGTGAGGAGCACAAAGGCCGTCGTTATGGCAAACGGCAGCGCGAGTCCGAAGGGCAGAAGCCACTTCAGCGCGTGCAGAAAGTGCGACCACCAGCTTTGCTGTTTCTCAGGCGTCACGTCCTCCTGCGCGCTCACGAGCCACTTGGCGAAGAGGGATAGTATGCGCACGCCGCTGTCCTCCGCCTCCTCCCTTTCCTCGATGTGGACGGGGTCGCCGTAGACATCATAGCCCTCCTCAATCTGCCCGAGGCGCAGGTGCAGCGGCTTGGTGGTGTGCCGCGCTTGCGCTTTACCGCCATTCTCCGGCGATGGCCTCCGCAGCGACGGCAACGAGGAGCGCTTCTCAAAGGATGGGAGGAGATACTGCAGCGGAGGCGGGGACCTGCGGGTCGCGCGCCTGTGCAGTCCGCGCACATCCAACTCTGCCAACGAGTCGCACCGACTGGTGGCGATCCCCTCGCTATTGTCCTCCAGCAGGGTTGGGCGAAAGGCCCCCGAGAAGGAGGTCAGCTCAGAAAGAGTGTTGTCGCCGTTGCCGCAGGGTGAGGCCGCGCTCCACGCGCCGTGCGATCGCGACGATACGCTGAAGGGGAGCCTCTCCGCGGATGTGGTTGACGCGCGGTGGAGTGCGGGCGGGAACTGCGTGACTCGAGGGACGGTGGAGAGCAGCGGTACTGCAGAGTTCATGACGGTGCGCGTGCCCGCACGGGATTGGCACCCCAGGGCTTCGCCAGAAAGCTGCTGCGATGTACGGCAAACACCGTCGGCGTCCTGTGTCTTCTTGGCACTCCTTTCGGCATCGACCGCGACGATGAGCAGCCGGTTTTTGCCCTTTGCCGCCCGTCTCGCCCCCCCGTCAGCTCCGCTGTGGTCGGTGGAGGTGTCGTCAGACATGGAGAAAACGGACGAATCATCCACAGAGTCCCTGTTGTTACCACTTGGGCTCATCGAGATGACGACGCTGACGTTCCCGTTCCTACAGTCGTGTCGTACAGAGCCATCGCTGCGGGCTACACCCTCGTCGGCGCTGATGTGAATTAACTCGACATCGCGCTGGGTCAGCGCCGAAGTGCTGGATAGACACGTGCCTAGCTCCGACGTACTGGCCTGCGTCATCATCGATGCTTGCGGTATCTGTACGAGGGCTGGTAGTGCCACCGACGATGACGATGAGCTCCACGTGGGTGAGTGACCAGTCCTAGGCCCCCGTCGTCCTGCGCTGCCAAGCGGCATCGAGCATGCAATGAGGGCGTCACACAACGTTCCTGCTAGGATTGTCTTAATACGTGCGTGTGTCTGCGTGTGTCTGTGTGTGCGTATGTAAAGATGGTTTCAGGAACGCGGAGAAGCTCCACAAATGCTTCCGTTTTCCTTGTATAATGTGGCGGAATGCGTATCAGTGGAAAGCGAAAGGAGGGGGGGGGGGGAGAGACATTGAGATATGTTTCATACAGGAAAAACTGACGTTCATGCACATTCCTATACCAAATCATTTAAAAATCACATAGCCCCTTCAGTCGCGTGCGTCGTGTGCGCTTGTCAAGGGCCCGGGGCGAAGCAGTGCACCACCACGGTGCCCTGTTTACATCCCTCGATCCTGTCGTGCTGTTTCAGATGCTAACTTGTGTGTGTGTGTGTACAATGTGAGTTTTGTTGTTTGTGTATTTGTGTGTTATTATTCCGGGAGAGAGAGAGAGAGCGTGGGATGCGTCGTGTGGGCCACGTTATGTGCACGCTCCCGTACACACACACATACACACATATATATATATATATATGTGTGGAGGTGTGTAGGGGGAGGGGGAGGGGGTGGGGGTGGATTAGTCCGTCCCGCCGTCCTCACCCTCGCCCCCCTTACGGACGCGGTGGAAGCGCTTGCGCTGCTCCTTTGCCCGCTCCATCTCGCGCTGCACGCGCTCGCCGTCGCTGAGGCTGTTCCAGTGCATCTGCTGCGACACGGCGGCCGCCCCCCTCTGCCGCTCCAGCCACGTCACGCGCTTGAGGTAGGCCTGCACTTGCTGCTGCAGCTCCACCGCGGAGGCGCTGCTGCGGTCGGTGTCCGCTGAAGCTGTCGCCGACGGCGCCGCCGCGGAGGCGGTGACGAGCGCGGCCATGCGCGCGCCCCACTGCTCCGCTGGCACAGGGCGCACCGTCGCGTTCGCCTCCGCCACCGCAGCCGCGGCCGGCGCCGGGCCCACCGCCGCCGCCGCCCTCTGCCGCGCGGCGCTCAGCACCGCCACTTCCTCCGGGGAGGCCGCCACAAACGACCGCAGGCGCCGCAGGTAGTCGCCGCCGTGTCCGAACGGGTGCGGGTGCGCCCCGCCGCGGCGGCGGGAGGGGGCCGGTGGCGCTCCAAAGGGGTGCCCCCTCGCGTGGCCGGTGGAGTCGCGGCAGCTGTCCCCGTGGGCGGAGAACCACGCGTCCAGCTCCGCCAGCTCCCCCTCCGCCTCGTCGTCGTCGCCGTCCTCCTCGGCGGGCCGGCCGTTGCCGTCACGCGGCCCCCCTTCCTGTCGCGGGCGCTTGCCCTCCACCGCATCCCCCTCCTCCTTGTCGCTCCGCGCCGTCTTCGTCTGGCGGCGCTCCTCGCGTTGCCGCTGGGCGTCCTTCGCGAGCGCGACGGCCAGCGGGCGCGCGACCGGCTCCACCCACGCGACGCCAGTGTCCAGCGCCGCCGCCGCGTTCATCAGCACATTCTCCTCCCTAACACGCAGCCGCAGCGACTCCTGCGCTGTCTCCGAGGCGGGCGCCCCGTCCCCGGCCGCGGCGCTGCCACTCTGCCACTTGCGCGGCCACGGAAGGTTGTACAGCGCCGCGTCGCCGATGCCGCTGAAGGGGTCGTCGTAGTGGTCCAGCGCCGCCGCGCGCGCTGCCGCCCCCGACGCGGCGGCGGTGCGGGTGGCGCGGACGAGGGCCAACACGGGGTACGTCGAGGGGCCGTAGCCGAGGGTGTTTTCCTCCGCCGCGGCGCCTTCGACGGTGCCCTGGAGGTACTGCCGCGCTTGTGCGTAGAGCGGGATCTTGCGAAGCAGCAGCTCAGATCCTTTGTGCACTACGGGCGCCTGCTCGGGCGCTGCGTGGGAGGACATTATTGTTTTTCACGCCGTCGCCACTGTTGACTGTGGTATTATGTATGACTAGATGTCTTAAAGAACAGAAAAAAAGCCAAAGAACACGGGGTGAAAAAAGGGACACCCACGAAGCGCCAGCACGCGTGCGTGAATGGGTTTTGTTGGGGCTGTAGTGACGATACAGGATGACCACCCAAGGATGACAACGAAATAGCAATTGTATCTCTGACTAGATTTCGCGCGTGTGTATGTGTCAAGGGCGACACCGAGTACTTCTAAAAACATCGCGCACCACATTTACCCACACGTAGGGTTCAAATACAACATAAAGAAATGAGAATCGGAGTGTTGTTGATATATATAATATACGTGTATGATTTATACAGGTGTCTGTGCTCGTAGGTGCTTCCAACGTCACATACAGAGGCGCGCGCGCATCCAAGCCGCGTCAACGCCAATGCCACATGTGCGTGTTGTGTATGTGTTGTGTGGGAATAGTGGAGGCCCCATTGGACACCACCAGTCATTGCAGTATCAGCACGCCCGCAGGGCAGCTGGGTGGTAGTATCTTCAATCTGTTTATACGTACGTGGTCTTCTTGTTTCACCTTTTTGTGCGTTTCACGCACCTGAAAGCATGTAGTCTTGGTGTTTTGTTTTTTTCTAGTGTAGCAACGCTAGCATGACACCGCGCAATGTGTTGTAAGAGCAAACATGGCCCTCTCTATAGAAAAGTGTGGGCAGACGACGAGAGGCAGGAAAAGAGGGGACCCATTCACCTCAGCGGGGGACACTCACGCTACCGCTTCGAGAGCGGTGGGAGGCCAATCTCATGCCACTCCGCCACCAGCGGGTCCTCACCGCTCCACGCCCCGCTGCCACCGACGCGGCCAAAGGCGGTGGAGGGGCCATTATTGCTGCTGCCACGTCCGCCACCGCCCACGGCCCAGCTCGGCCGCAGACCAACCGATATGGGGCAGTTGCAGGGCAGCGTAAAGTGGGCGGGTCCGACAAAGTCAGTCAAGAGCTCCAGAGGGGGATTCGCGATGGCGAGCGTCGGGTCCTCCACGTGCCACAGGCGGTGCTGGTACTGGCCATCCGCTGACATTGTGTCAAGAGTAAACACTACACGCAGCGACTGGAGGCGGGGGGGGGGGGGGAGGCTCAGCCTCAGCAAGGGCAGTATCTCCAATCTGTACTACTACAGCGGTGGTAGAGGCGGTAGAGGGCGAAAGTAAGAAAAAAAATGTGGCAAACATGGAAGGCGCAGAGGGGAAGGGTGACGTCATAGTTCTCACAGCGTTCACGAATCTACCATTGGTCGACATCACTTTACCACACCCGTCACCGTAAAGAAAGCCCTCTTGACCTTCTCTCCGTGTGTTCGTATCTCTTGCGCATTTGCTGTAGTCATTCGCACATGATGGCGCTCGAACATTTCCGTGTTCTATGGCGTTGGTCGTCTGTATGGGATGGATGCACTTTTGCTGTTGTAGTAATGTGTGTATATGTGTGTATATGTGTGTGGGAAAGAGTGTGTGTAGGAAAGGGGGGGGGGGGAGGGGGATGAAAACTTTTGTCGCGATGCGGTAAGAACGAAAGAAAGAGCGAGACAGGGAGAGTCGGTTAGACCTATTGATAGTAGTTGTAGCCGTTAAAAAACAAACAAACAAACAAACAAAACATAGCAAAACACGCACACATCCGTGTGAAACCGGCGCAAGGGTGTGTGGTTATCTGCGTGCCATACGCGGCGCCCCCACTGCCACGTAAGTGGATGCCATGGTGGATGGTGGAGACAGCCGCCGCACCTGCCAGAGATACTAACGCCCCCACCACTCTCCACTTGCGAGTCGTGAGGCCGAAGAATCAGAACAGACGGCGGCAGCCATATCGACACATGTGTAACCAACACCCCCACAACCACGGATGGTGAACAAAGGAGGAGGGGAGAGAGAGAGAGAGAGAAGAAAAAACGGTTATGGCGTCAGCAGCACAAGAGTGCTGAAGAGTGTAATGAGTGCTAGGAGCTCCAAAACATTTGTCAAGCGGAACATGTGGTACCTGTGGGGTTTAGATCGCTGCCCGGACCCATCCCATGATGCGTTGGCCCGAGTTGTCCTCAATGTAGAGCAGTCGGGAGGGGTAGTACTCTCGCAGCAGCACCGCGCGCGAGAACCCGCGGTGCAGCTGCTGGCTGCGCTTCTTGCCCTCGCCCTCCACCACGTCGTCCACCCACGGCTTGTTGTTCCAGTTCTGCTCCGCAAGGTAGACGCGGTAGAACAGGCAGTCCTCCTCTCCATTGAACCGGCGGTACGGAAAGCCAGGGGCAGTGCGGCCGCTAGCCACCGCGCCGCGGGCCTTCGTCTTGGCACCGTTTCCGGCGCCGTTGTCGTCGTTCGCGCGGGTTTTTTTGGCACTATCGGGGCCCCGCGCCGCTTCCGCAGCGGTGATATTTGTCTCGCCATCCCGCTCTTCCTCAACGTCGCGCCGCGTCGCGTGCGATCCTGTGCTGGTGCCGATGAGCGTCACATCGGGGCTGACGGGTTGCTGCTGCTGCTGCTGCGCAGACGCGGACGCGTTCCTGAGGCCGCCCTCCGACTGGTCAACGAAAAGGAGGATGCGGTGCCCGGCATTGGCGAGCGAGCGGAAGGGCCCCTGCACCCCCACCACCACCGCAACGTGGCCTTGCCGCAGCGTCTTGCGGTCGCGCTGGTACACCAGCAGGTCGCCTTCCCGAGGGCGGGCAGTGCTGCGGTCCAGCACAAATTCACGCAGTGGCACCCCATTCGCATTCAGACGGAGCGCACGCTGCTGCGGGGCTGCCGAGGACGCATTGTCCCAGAGCCACCCACCCCTCTCGTCCTTCGCCTTGGACGTGGCGGCACTGCCCTCGTACTGCTGACCCGCTCCCCTGCGCACCACCTCGTCGCCGCCGGCGCCGCTGCTCTTCATCTGTGGCCCCTGCAGGTTGAAGTAGTGCTGCAGCATGACCCGGTCGCCCTTGTTCAGTATCGCGGTGGCGGACCCGTGGGGGGCGCCCGCGACGTGCTGCCGCGACATGGTGGCCGTGGAGAGGACCAGTGCGTCCGACACGTTGAAGAGCACCTCCGGGGAGGGGAGGGAGGGGAAGGTGATGAGGCGGCTCATGACCCAGTAGCGCCGCGCAAACTCGAGCGCCCGCCACTTGGCGCCGGTGTAGACGCGCTGCAGACCAATGGAGACGTAGTGGTCGAGGCCGTCGCCCGTGTAGTTGTACTTGCAGTTGCTGAACGCCCGCACGCCGGCGTGTTCGCCAAGGTAGGTGCCGAACTCGCTATTACAGCCGGTGGCCGAGGCCGGCGTGCCCTGCCAGAACACGGTGAAGAGGATGAGGGCCAGCAGCACGATAGTGAGCAGGACGGCGACCCATTGGTGGTGGCAGTGATCGCGTATTTGGATGAGGGGGGACTGCGGGGAGGTTAGGTACTCCCACAGAGACTGGTCGGCGTTGCTGCCCCGCGCCTGTCGCGGCTGGTACGCGGCCGCTGCGGTGGCGCCCTTCTCGGGCGTCACGAAGGTGCCATACCCTGCCACGGCCGCCCCGCGGACGGGCTTCACCTGCGGCTCATCCGGGAAGTCCAGCGGGTCTGGCCGCGGCTTCGGCTGGCGATGCACGGGCACCTCCACATTGTCGGAGGACGCCCCCTCCGGCAACGGCGTTGACTCGTTCGACGGGCGGGATGGATCCATCGCTCGTGACTAACTGACGATAGAGAAAAGAATCAATAACAAAGGCAGGATCAACGTGTGTGTGTGTGTGCGTGTGTGTTGAGGACAAAGAAAGAAAGTGAGGCGGTGGGAGATGAATGTCGCTAAAGTGATACGCCGTGATGGGCAGCAATAAAACGCACACCAACAAAGTGGCACCGCTCTATGGAAATTGCCCGCTGCTAGCAATAGCTGTGTGAATGTCAAAATATCCCGACACTCAAAGCGATGTAGTACTCTAGAATGGGGTGGGCAAAGAAAAAAAATGAACAAACAACCCAAGCGTCCCAGGCCGTGCCAGAGGGCCGGTATGTATTCCTACAGATGAATGTGCTTTAAAGAAACAAAGTTCACAAAAAAAAGGCAGAGTGAGGAGACAGAATTCTTGGGGCGTTCCTGATTCTTGGTCTTGCAAGGTCAGTACACGGAGCGCTGGGAAGCACTATCATATTCGCGCAAGGGCAATTGAGGCGGGATCCATGGTGAAAATCCCTCCCCCCACCACCCAGTGAGTGATTCATGGCACCTGTGTAGGTGATATTCCACGTCAGTGGGTCGAAACGATCTTATAGTCTAATACATCGGCAAAAATCATTTTCATGTGTCCTTCGTTCTTTGTGTGTCGATCCGCGTGGTGACCGACACGTGTCTGTCATAAAAGGCCTAAAGTCAGGGACGGCTAATTCGAAGCACCTCCCTGTCGTGTGTGAACAGTAATTAAAAAAAAATATATATCAGTGAGCCCATTCGGTTCGTGACACCCCCCCGTATCGCGTGCGTGGAGGGGGCTAGTGTTGTCAATCGTCGTACTTGGCGTACCGCACCCACCCAAGGGGTGTGTGGAAGGGATCGTGGATCGTGTACGCAGTGTGCGGCCCGTGCTTCCCCGCGCCCGGCTGCTCAGCTCGTTTCGGCGCGGCTGGGTCAGCGACTGACATGCGCAAGGCACGGGAGTAGTTGTGGAAGGGCCCTGGCCACGGCTGGCTCGACCAGTTTTGCTCCGCGAGGAACACACGCCCGGCCTTCTCGTCCACCTTCACAATGACTGCCACGTGACCGTACGGGAAATGCTGCGGCTTCCCGTCCGCGCCAATATCGCGAGCGTAGATAAGCAGGTCGCCCTCTCTCGGGCGGCTGCCCCCGTTGCCAACCGCAAGACCGTTTCCATACTTTAGCAGCGGCGTCTTGCTGCCGCCGATAAGGGTGACGTCGGTGAGGTCGTCCCAAATGTTTGCCGCACCCTCCACTGACCCGAAAGCCGCTGGAACGGGCTGCCCCTGCAGCATCCAATAGCGACGCGCGTACTCCACACACTGCCATTTCATCCCTGTCACCACCGTGTGCTTCGCTGCCGGGGCGTCTGACGACGACGCGTCGCCATCCGCGCCCCCCGCAAACGGGACGCCGGCCACCTCCATGGAAACATCGACGTGGTTCTCCAAGAGAGAAATGCAAGTGTCGGCGTAGCAGTTACTGAATCCAAAGACTCCGTTGTGGGCGCCTAATATCGCCCCAAAGGCCTCGGAGCCGCCATCCATAAGGCAGTGGTGGCCCCGGCAGCCTTCCGGCAGCGCCTCCCTATCGGGCACGTCGCGGCCGTTGCCCACAGAGGCCTCCCCTGTCTTCGCGTCCGCGGGCGAACGCAGCAGCGAGGAATACCCGCCATTGATCGTATCGCGGGAGACGACGGTATACACAAAGACGCCGACTAGCAGCCAGATGAGCAACGCCCCCAACGCGCTGAGAGACAGGCGGCAGGGCCAAATGGCCTCGTCGTCGCGGAGCAGCGCCTTGGCTTCCCGCTGGACGTGCCGGGCGTACTTCGCCACAATGGCTTCGCGCATTTCGACGCTACTATTGTTTTCATCGCTATCAGGGGACAGGTGTGCATGGAAAGCGGTCGTGGCGGCAGCATCACCGGCGGTGCCAGTGTGGTCCTGGAGGGGGTGGCCGCTATCCCCAGCGCTGTCAGGTGGCCGCTGGGCGCCAGCATCTCTACGCCGGTGGCGCATGGCGATGAACTAGACAAAAAAAATATTGAGAAAAAGTGCTTCTAATGAAAAGAAAAAAAATGGAGCCGTAATGGTGAAAGCATTTTGCCAGAATGGTGAGGACCCCAGGCGTGTATCGAATGGCTGCATAGATTCTCGCATACACAGGGGGCAAGGGAGCTGACTGATATCGTGGATATAGGAGGGGACAGCAGAATGTTTCGCTACACAGCCTACCTGCGAGAACCCCACCAGTAATACTGCACTTCTGCATCGTTTGTTTTGTTGTCATTCTCATGTTGCGTATTGTTGTGGGTGATGAGGGGGTGGGTGGGTGCCGATGGGACGCCTAATCCAATGCATGATACGTATGTGCATAGAAAAGGAATACATGATACACATACACGCCGCAATCCTACCCCTCTTTATGATTCCGCTGTGCCATTGTAGATTCTACCAGGAGAGGGTCACGTTGTGTCTTCGTAGCCTGTTCATTGACTGCTGCTGAAAAAGGGCGCTGTACTGTCTACGGAGATGAGCCGCGTAGTCCTCAACGTTGGACGATGCGGCACCAGTCTCCGATACATGTTTTTTCTTCGACACGCCGGGGTCGAGGCGAAGTAGCAGCTGCGGTTGGGTGCAGCCGTAGTAGTGCGATGACACGAGACCATTGCCCTCTCTCCCCGAATTTATGTACGGTGTCTCCTCTGGCGAGCACTGATTCATGAGTGTCCGCAGCGAGAGCGCCGCTGCTGGGGAACTTGCGCGATTCTGCCTGTTCCACCACAGCAAGTCTGACGACCCACGGCAGGTCGCACGTGCCTTTGGCGAGACGCTCACTGCATACGACGACGCTACCTCTGTGTCCGCGGCGGTGGCAGTTGCAGATGGTGCGACACACGCGGAGCCCATATTTTTCCTTACAGCGCGCCGTGAACACACACACACACACACACACACACAAACTTATTCTCCTTCGGATGGTTGTTGATACTACGCGTGTGCAGAGCAGCCGGAGGTGGACTAGTGCTGGCCACGTCGTTTGTGAATGTGGACGTGTCGATGTGCGGGAGTGTGGTATGGCGACCACTCTTGTGTTACAGCGAGTACGTGGCTGTGAGGTCGACAGAGACTAACGTCCGCCCAACTCTATGAAATATCTCTCTGGGAAAATGGTGTCGGTCTCCAGAGTGCTTACCGGAGACGCACGTAGGCACAGCGTGAGGGGTGCCCTTTGTTTCCTTTTCTTTGTGAGCTGTACTGTCGAGGAGAGACAAACCTAACCTGCGTAGCGACAGTGTCTCTTCACAGGATGACACACGAGCACATGTGTACAACAGGCAGTAGCCAAGAGCACAATAAGAGTGAAAAAAAGAAGGTAATTTATAGCTTCCTTGCCGTGCGAACGAGGGACTCTCCCCGTTGCATCTTGCTCCCTGACATGAGTGGTAGAGCAGTTGAGCGTGCGACCCGCACAGAGGCCATTTTCTGATACGCATCTGAGAGCGTACAAGAGTGTGGTAGCAACATTAGTCAATGACCGAAAAGAACAGTCAAAATGGACAAAAAAAGAAGCAGAAAGGGCCCAAAGAACGCCATCTCTTTTCCTCTAGCAGTGTGTCGAGAGAGAGAGAGAGAGAGATAGCGAGGGAGAGAGAGAGCGATAGATGTGTAGGAGGCCGGTGGGGGAAGAGAAAATGGAGAAGGGGACGAGGTAGAGGGAAGTATTTAACACCAAGCTGAAGAGGAGCACAAGAGAAAGTGAGTGAAGAGGGATACTGCGGATTCGTACAGCGCGCGCCGCGTGTTCGTGGATTGCTGCGCTACGGCGGCACGAGACAGGAGGAGGGGGGGGGAGGGGGAAGTGACCTCAGCAATAAAGAAAACAATGAAGTATTTGTACGCGTACCAATCGCGCTTAATTGAAAATGGGCACCGCGTAAAAATGAAGCATAGTGAAGGAAAATATAAACGGCGTGGGTACGTGGAAATTTATGTTGATTGTCCACGTGTCCGTGCTGTTACAACACGTTCAACACACGTCGAGTGCCTCCTCAGAATCCCTCCCTGATAGACGTTTCAGAACGAGCACGCAGCGCCAAAATTTACCAGTGACATGGAGTATTTACGCACTAATCACGAAAAAAACTGAGAAAAAACAAAGGTTGTAGCTCTTGAACGAAGCAGGGAAGCCGCACGAGGAGCGACCGAGGGAAGGAAGTCACGCTAGCACCCACACAAAGCCTCTTGAGTGACACTAGCCACAGCCCCCGCTTTCGCTGGTCTGTTGCTTTTATTTTGCATGGTCCAAACGCATGTCACCTGATCCAAAAAGGGGAGCGTAAACCGTCATTACAGTTTCCCCTTTCCCTCCCTTTCACTCGAGCTTCCGTAGGCGCGTGGCCTCGCCGCTTTCCCGTGATGATGCTGAGGCTCATCCTTGATCTCCAATTCTGTGATGCCATCATCATCTTCTGACTCATTGCCGTAGCGATACGAGCCGTCGGGCTGCTGCTGTAACCGGTTACGGTGAGGGCGCAGACTGCCTCGAGGATTAAACGGGCATCGGCTCGGGCACACGCGGCATGCGAACAGGGCAACTGCGATGATAAAGATCAGCGCAAAAATTGGGCTAAGCACAATATCCCTAGCGTCGTCGACACCTCCGTTAATCGCCGGGTTGGCCGTGGTGGTAGTGGTGGTGGTAGTCTTGTCGTTACCAGGAGGAGA